>JZLH01S0283403.1:0-10744 GCA_001188425.1 Eucidaris tribuloides
AAGTCTTGACAATTCCCATGTTGACAGTACATTGTGTGACTATCTCCTTATATTTCACTATCATTCTTACCATCTAAGGTTGCATCTAAGGCAGTGGAGAATCACACAGAGAAGCTGGATGCCATCGATGACTGGCGAGACAGTGCCGAGAAGAAACTGACCCAGATCAAGGAGAGGATGGATGAACTGGGACCGGAGATCAGAGAGATGAACAGAACCAATGAGACGTTGCAAGAAGATGTGAAGGGACTGGTGGCCAGTCTAGCTGCCAATAAGACAGGTGAGTTAAGTGACAGGGGTGTGATAGCGGGGGTGGGGGAAGGCTCAACACCCCCCTCCCCCCCCGCCCCCCCGTCATTTACAAGGAAGATTGGTGGAAGGGATGGTAGAGTCTGAGGCCAAAGATAGTATATTTATGCAGTTATTTCAACAAATTTATTTTAGTAAACCAGACATAGGTTTCTAGTTTTGTTTAGATTTTTTCATTGTCTTATGTACTTAGTACATGTATATAAAGTACTGATAGTTATTTCGTTGTAATGTAGTAACGACTGTTGTGATTATACAGTGTTATTTATGTTTTACATGTAATTTAGAGTTAGTTGTTTTAGTATATGTATGTAGTGTTATTGTAACGTAATGTTTGTAAAGGCGTTTCCCGCCGCAGGCCTAGAACTTTTAGGGAAATACGCCTCCTTCCATTTCATTATTTATAATTATATTGTATTCATATGTTCATGTTTATGATTTGCGGGAAGGAAATAAATGTTTATTTCTGAAAGATCCTTTTTTTTTAATCTTGAAAGAAAGGGTGAGATAGATGGGCAGCAGGTTGTCACCAGCAGGAGCGGGGGGTGGCAGGGTTGCAGGAGGTTAAAACACCACCCCCTCCCTCCCCTGCCCCCCCCCCCCATTGGTCAGGAAGTTGTCAGCGTCATTTAATGGATTCTGTCAAGATAGATAATAATAATAATGATAATAATAAATAATAACAGATAATGAAGGACTTTTTATTAAAATGTTTTTTGTTTTGGGTTTGGTGTGTCAACTTGTCGCCCATCAGGTATAACCCAGGGCACACCCCCCCCGTTCCGAAGAAGTTCTAGCAATACCCCTGATATTAGGTCAAGATGGAGATGAAGCTTCTCAATTGTTAGTGTCGTGTTGGTGACCAGTAATCTTACTGTATTAATTTTCTAGTTGTGTTGTCGTACTTTACAAGACTTGGAATGAATAACATTATGAAGTAACAAATTTGCTTCATAAAAGAAGAGACTTAGAGACACACTAATCTGTATCTTTTTCTTTACATCAGAATTATTTTGTGACCAGATGGCAGATTTTTTTTTCTTTCAAACATACTCTAACAACTCTAACAAATGTTATAGGAGCTGTTTTATAGACTAAAAAGACCCTACAAAATAGTGTAATAATTTCAGTGATTAAAGAAGAAACTGTTGGAAGAAGTCAAATAAAAGAAGAAATGATGACTGCTACGGTCACTACAATGAATTGTGTTAAACGTTCAATTCGTTTGCTTGAGTGTTATGAATTGCAAGTTGCTATGAATAAGAAAGCCGCAGAAGTGCAGAACTGATAGCAATTTTGGCTTGCCTAGATAAGCTGTGACATCAGAGGGAAATGACACGATTTGAAATTAGTCTTCAATTAAGGACACAGTGATATTAAAATTGGGGTATGCTAGTTTGAAGGTCCTGGGTAAGAGTGTTTGATTGTGCAAAAAGTACAAAAGAGAAAGCATCTTGGGTATGAAATCCAACTTAGATATGTATATCAACATGTGTGAAAATATCTTTTCAATCAAAGTTCTCTTAAAAATAGAAAAAAGCATAACATAAAGAGTATATAAATATATATAAATAAAAACATAACAGCAATGCTCGTCTACAGATTTATGATATATCCCCATAGTGCTGGATACCCCCCCCCCCCATTTTGTGTGTGTATTGGTTAGCCTTTTTAAAGGCATATGCAATTGTTAGTTACTGTCTTAGTTTTCAATTTTGGGTTCTAACACCAATAAGATTTCTATTGTTAAGATGTCACAATTATACATTTATTTCAGAAACTGCTGTGACAGTAAGATTTTTTGTGTTGCTTCTTATAGCTTCAATTTCTATTATGGTCATATTTTAAGTCCATACTGGTGATGCAAGCTCAGTTTTGTTATCATAACTAAATTCAAAACAAATCATGTAATCCTAGTATACCTTCAAGTCATCGTGTATAGTGTGGTATATTTTCAACTGATTACATTCTTGAGGCAGTTCTCCCAATCATATTACTGCCGTTTTAACTCACTCCCTCATCTTTCTCATTAACACCTCTTTCTCTAAATTTCTCCCTCTACTATTTCATCAGGATACGAGACGTGCAAATGATACGGCAGGAGTTTGGCACCAAATTCACCCAGATGAACCAACAGATAGAGACGGCTGCCCAGAAGGCTAGCAGCCAACCGGCCGCCGCCCCCATACCCATCTCACAGAAGGAGAAACTGGCTGCAGGCAAGGGTGGTAAGGTGGATACCGCTACACTGGAGAAGATTGAATTCATGGACGAGGAGATCAATAAGGTACTGATGACACAGCCATGCAGGGGTTTTCCTCGGGGTGAATGGGTTACAGAAGATTCAGGGGTTTCCCCAGTTTCTCGGGCTGTGGGCTGGTAGGCTAATTTGCCTGAATAGCCCTGAAATAGATAAAATACATAGTAGAATAGAAATAATATGATTTAATATTTCTATGTTGGATATCAGGGATGAAGAGATCAGTAAGGTACTGATGATGCGGTCATGTTGAAAAGTGGGAGGCTGTCCCCAGGGATGGATAGGCCACAGAAGATTCAAGAGGTTTCCCCAAGGGGGGGGGGGGTAAGATTGATCTGCAGCCTGGTAGGCTGATTAGCCTTAAATAAATGGACTACAAAGTACAATAAAAAATAATCCTTGTTTGATATCAGGGATGAAGAGATCAGAAACGTATTGATGACACTGTCATGTTGAAAAGTGGGAGGCTATCCCCAGACATGGCTAGGTCAAAGGGAGCATTGGGAGTTTGCCGGTGGGCATTCAATTGGGGGAGTGGGAGGTGGGGTCATTGGTCATAAATTATTACTAAAATCAAACAAATATGAAAAATTAATAGAAAAAGATATAAATAAATGAAAAAAATAGGAGTAATTGATATATTATTTTGATAATGAATCAACTAATTATGTAAAGACACTATATAACACTGTGCAAGACCCGTTTAAAAAATTGTCTAACTTTGCTATCTGACATATCTGACAGTGTTTGAATGGACAAATAAACACCCTAGAACACAAAAGTTTGGACAGTTATGCTGTCACTAGTACAATATGTGCAGATACAAATTGGCACATTAATTTTATATCGGGTGATAGGAAATTCTGCAACACAGCAGTCTATGGAGAAAAGCTGGAATGTTCTCTCAATGATTTTCACTTTCTAAAAGCACTTAATGATTGTTTTACACTGCAATTTTTTCAGGGCTTCATTTTTAGACTGTATCAAAGGCACTAGTAGCATGGGGAATCATGTAGCTCAGATTTTTTAAACTGGAAACATTGTTATACAGTGCCTTTAACATGTGGGGCACAAAAACATAGGAATATGTAATCTTAGAATTTAGTCCATGGGGTATGCTTTTGAAATAATTTAACCCTTATTATGCCATTAAATATGATTACCCATTTCGCGATCTCATGGGGCCATTTTTTTATTTGTGGTTTGTAATTATTTTCATGTAAATGATGAAAATGCTTTGATGTTACAACTGATTATTGTAATTTTAATGCTTCAATGATCTCAAATTGTTACCTTTATCAAACTGCTACCATAGCAAAGGAAAAGAGTTGATGAGGTTTGTACTGTGTGTTGATTAGAATTCTTGTGACATGTCATTGCATATAATGTGTGTGTTTTATTTACTTTGAAAATTTGACCCTGAAAGTTTGTCCTTGTATGTTTTGATTATTGATTTTGTAACCTGCTCCAAAAATCTGTAATTTTGTCACCAGACTATAACTCTTTTGATCCTTCTTTAATATTTTGTCTGAGATTTTGTTTATTTTGCATTTCCTTGTCTGTCTGTTAGTCATTAGGACTACCATATTATTTTTCTCTATGTATCTATACTCTAATATAAAATAATATACAAATGTCACTGAATCATAAACCTCAAGTAGTTTTGTATTACACTGGCACCCATGTGTTTTAGCAATATGATTGGAAAATATTTTTTGCTGACTATTAAAACATTGTTATGTAGTTCAATACACATTGACAATCTATGTCAAACCTAAATCAGCCGTGTTAGATGGTAAAGTGCCTAACTATGATTCATATTGAAGTGCACCCATTTACCTATATGCAAATTATGTAAATGACCAGTACCCTCAATTGAGTTGTGTCACCTTAGATGCCAAAGCAACATGTGTGTCAATAATCTTGCACTTTTTCCACCTTTTGACTATGTAGGAGCACACATTATTGTAAGGAAGTGTGTAAAATCCAAATAATTTTCAATGCCAAGTTGAGATACATTACATGTTCTGTCTGTGTTGATGAGTGCTTAAATTTGTCCCTGCACTGTATTTGTGTGTGTGTGTAATGAACACATTTAATACTTGTATATGTTACTTTTGTGTTTTCATATTTTTTACATTGGTATTTCAAGGGTGAAAGTCTATGTAGTGATTGATAATGAGAAAGTTATTTGTGTTTTACTATTATTTTTGTCTTGCAAACAATAGAAATTATGTAAAATTGACAAATGGCTATCAAAATCATCCTACAGGCATATCAATATTTTTATGTACAGTGATTTAGTTGAAACTTTATTAAAGGAGCGTTATGCAGTGGCACGTTGTGTGAAAGTATAGTTTCAAAAGACAGTGCATACCTAACAATTATTTTGTGGTAACATGCATTGTATTTTGAATTTCTAAAGAGGATTCAGGCCATGAATTAAAAGTTTTATTCATACAATTTATAGCAATTTCAGACAATGGTTGATTGCTTGTAGCTTAGTTTAATCTTTCAACAGGGAAAGTTTGGGTGTAGCAAGTGTTATGCTCTTTGCAAGCAGTTAGTCACTAAAATAAAGTTGATTGATAGTAGGGAGTTCAGAGTTCATTGAATATGCAATGCAAAAGTGAATATTTTAAATATTCTGGAATCTGTAACAAGTGGATTCTAATTGCTGGGTTTATAAACCATTCTATACCAATTTATGATGAGAACAGTTTTACTGTATCTATTTCGCAGGTGATCATGGTTGACCAGGCTAATTCATTTATATGTAGTAAGCTGTATTGTTTCATTTCAGAGAAAGTTTGTCAAAAATGAATTTTTTCTTCCGTTCTGTTAACAGATCAAGGAACAAGTGTCTAAGATTGAGAGTAGCGTCCAAACGGTCAGAGTTCACCTCACAAGAAAAGTGGACAGTGAAACTAAATCGGTAAGTCCAAAGTTTGTGTTGAATGCATCATTTGTTATTCAAAAGTGCAGTTTACAATCTGAAAGAAATTTGAAAGTTTCCGGACTACATAATGTTAGTTATCAGTCTGTATTATGTATTGTGCATGTATTAATAATTATGTGTGATTACCTGTCTTTGTGAGATGTATATTGTAAGTAACTATGTACAACAAACAGTGTTTGTTGAATGTGAAATGTGACTTATGTATATTTATGTAATATGTTTTGTTTTAAACAGTCAAAATCGACATTCAAATACATGTTGAAAATTGTGTGTGTTTTATTAATAACAACAATTGAAATGAAGACATGTTTTATTTGTCAACTGATGATAATACAATATAAATGTGAGGACACTGATTTCCTTTTCAAACAGTGATTGCATTTGGAAGAAGGAAAAATCATTTTGGTTTTCTAATGCTTAGACATTAGAAGTAGTAACCTGTTTTGAAATCACATCAGAAAAGCTAATTGGTTTATTTGGTTCCCCCCCCCCTAATTTTGGTGTCACTATACATATATTTTTCTCAGTTGAAATACCAAAGACAGTCAATATATTCTTTATGGAATTGGAGATACCATAGCTATTTCACAATCATGGCAAATCAGTGTCCCTGTTAATATGATAAGCACCATTGAACTCAGGGTTGGCTTATTTCCCAGCTGGTCCATTTTCCAGTTAAGCACACAGGAAATTCAACCTCCCCCATTGACTTTGTAAACACATATTTGATATCATATTGGATGCTGTCTGAAAAATGTGATAAAAAGTGGAAAATACGCTAACCGTGATTGAAAACTATGCCTTGATGTGGAATTTTTGCACCACTTTCTTTTTCCACTAATCAAATCTTCTACCATATTTCTTTTCCTGTATTAACTTCCTCACTCCTTTCCACTGGTGTGCCGTGCCATGTTTTTGTGTTACCATAGCGACGGGAGGAAATCCGAGACCTCCAGTTGGTTGTTGAGGAATTCAAGGATAAGCTGGAACCAATGCTGGAGGAACTGGAGAAGGATCAGAAGAAGGACAAACCTGGGTCCTCCAAGGGTGAGGATGATGATGATAAAGAGGAAGATGGTGAAGGAAAAGATGATGATAAAAATGATGATAAGAAAGATGCAGATGATGATAGGGGAAAGAAAGATAAAGATGATGGTGATGGTAGTAGTAGTGGTGGAGGTGGTGAGAAATAAGATGAGTTGAAAGAAGAGATGATGGCTCTTTTCTGTGAGATGTTGTACTTCTCTTTCACTGCGGGTCAGTAAATTAACTAAAAAATTAATCTTGAGAGACAAATGAAGATAAGTTGTGAGATATCTTGAGCAGAGCTCTATCTTCATTTGGTAAAAAGAAAGCAACTTGGAAAGGGTGAACGCAGATAAGCATTCTGTAAGATACATGAAATATATCTCTATACGTATTGTGAATGCATATGATCAGGAGGATGATGGTGAAAGAAAACAAGATGATAAAAATGATGATATGAAGGATGCGGGTGATGACAGGGGAAAGAAAGATAAAGACGATGGTGATGGCATAGTAGTGGTGGAGGGGGTGAGATATGAGATGCAGATGATGATGGGGAAAGAAAGATAAAAATGATTTAAGTTGTTTGTAGTTGTGGTAGAAGTTGTGAGAAATAAGATGCAGAAATGATGGGGGAAAGAAAGATAAAAATTATTATGAAAAAAGATATAAAATGATGGAGATGGCCGTAGTGGTCGTGGAGGTGGTGAGAAAGGAGAGGAGTAGAAAGAGTACATGAAGGCTCTTTTCCATAAACTGTTGTACTTCTCTTTCACTGCGGGTCAGTAAACCTACCAAAAATTAGGGTTGGATATTAATGATTTGAAGGAGTACAATATTAATAAACAGTATGAAGACAAGTTCTGAGATATCTTGTGCCAAGCTCTATGGAGATGCCATGTTGTACCCAAATCAAATTGTCTTCATTTGGTTAAGTTTATTGTGATGTAAAAGAATACAACTTGTAAACGGGCAGGGGTAGGGTTCAAGATGAGAAACATAGATCAGCATTCTGTAAGATACCTGAAATTTATCTATGTTTATACATGTTGTGAATCGTGGATGTTATTGACTGCTTAAACAAACTTTCAAAAGTTAGCCTTGTTGATATGATTAATGAAATATATGTATTACCTTTTGTTACCAATACTCATACTTAATGGATTTTGATGCATTCTGAAGAAAAGTATGGAGAGATATTTAGGGACATGAGAATGAGAATATCCATATTTTAATTGATAAACATATTTATGTACATATCACTATCTATTTTGTGACATATTTTAATGATTCAGATATGAATGATGCATGTACACCATGAGGTATTCCATCTTGTGTATAATCCAGTATAGTATTTATTGATGTGTTTGCATCTTTGCTGAAATTTTAATGTTATTTTGAGCAACTGAAAATGGCTTTAAAATCATTTCATTATGCACAAATTGACATACCTACATGCTATCTGTATGAAAACTGTGAATGACGTTAAATGATGTCTTGACATAAATTAACACATATTGGATACAAGTTTCACCGTATGGTCTTTCATAAGTGCCTGTATGTTAATGAATGAGTAGTGGCAACATTTAGTAAAGTATCTCTGTATGCAAACATTTAGAAATATGATTGAAATTATCAACCAATTACCAGCCTTCTAGACTGGCAATTTTAATTAATAATTTGCTGAGTATTTTCGGTTGCACTATGATAATTCTTTTCCAGATGGGGACATCATTGGAAAAAAAAATAGATGTCCGTCAGTTAAAATCTGTTAATTTATGTGCCAAATATGTTCGTCAGGGTTAGATTAAAGGCAGTGGATCTCACTGGCAAACATCCCCGCAGACCAGGAAAAGACAACCCATGCCCTTAGGCTATTGATGAAGGGCATGTCTGTGAAGTCTGGGGGTCAGTAATTACCTAGAATTTGAAATACGCGAAAGAAATACAATAGCCGTTTAGTGTACGTTCTATGGCAGGAATTTTTTCCTTGCGAGAAAAAAAATCAAATCAGAGTCTAAAGGTCACTAGAGTCTAAAGGTCACTGTAATTCCACTAAAACTGAGTTTCTAGCTCCTATATTTTGCTAAAGGTTCCCAGATGATGTTTTCTTCTAAATGCCATTGTATTTACACAATGTTAATTTTTAGGCATGCAAAAGAGATGCCCTGCCTTTAAATAGAATAAATATTTAAGACAAAAAAACAAATCCCAGAGTAGGTTGCCTCTCTGTTGAAAGTAGATTAAACTTGCTGGGTTTTGCTACTTAGGGGTTCTCTGCTGTAGAATCCTGCCTCTTAGCCCACCGCAAACGATTTGATTTCACACACATTTTCCATAGATACCATCACGAGTTAACTCGTACTTGGTTTCCAAATGGTTTAGATTCTTCTCTGGAGAATATACTGAACTTTGATTCTCATAATACTCTTCATGAACATCTTGACTGAAACTCATTTGTTCAACTCAAATATTTAAGATTCCTGATTCAAACTAATTTATTATCTGCTATAAAATATTTGTCTTGAAAGTATTGCAAAAAAATAAATAAATGTTTTAGCCTTGAGGTATTTTGGGCATTTGGATTTCTACCTTCAGAACTTAATGCAGACTGGTTTCCTGTTGTATTTTACATGTTATTATAAGAATCGATAACAATGATTGAAATTGATAAGAATTATAAGAAACTAATATGTGCATAATATATTCTTACTGAAGAATCAAATCAAGCCAAACACCTCATAATTTACATCAAGAAGAATTATATGGAGAAGAATTATATGAAATATAATCTATTTTTAATAGGAGATATTGTGCCATCGCTTTAAAAATTTGTTTAACATTTTCATTGTACCATCGCTTAAAAAATTCTGTACACACATGTAAATGAAAATACTAGGACTTCCAGTCGTGAAGTTTATCTGTCAGGCAAGTTATCAATTGCAATTTACTATGCCTCAAGGAACAAATTCAGTATGCATGATGTTGTCATGGTTATGCCATGTTATAAGTTTGTCTTCGTAAACAGGATAGCCCAGAAAGAATGCTACACTTACGATCATTAATTTCTTCAACATCGTGACCAAAATGCCATTAATTGTTATTTCATTTGTTAGAACATTCTTTTTCCGACAAAATGATATCACGATGATTGATTTTGAGTAAGGCGTTTGGATCCTAATGCCATTTTTCTGAGGCGATGTAATTTTCGAAATTTGTTTCTAAACTCCAGCGAACCTGGAAACACCAAAATATTCCCACGTTATGCCGTGCCATAGAATAAGCAGGGAGACAGACGACAAGAATGCCTCGCTTTGATAAGACAGACAATGGTAAGGTATGGCTTACATTGTCATTGCAGCTTGATAGTGCAGCTATGGCACGTCTTTACGCGAGATATTTTGGTGTTCTGATGATTGCTGGAGTTGAAAAAATAGCAAATTTAGGAAATTACATTGCCTCAAAAAATAGCCCTAAGATCCAAACACTTTAATCAAAATCAATGATCATGGTATAATTTTGTTGAGGAAAAATGTTCTAACCCATGGATAATCACCAATAACACTTTGTGGATGATGTTGAAGAAATTAACGATCACAAGTGTAGCATTCTTTTTGGGCCACCCTGTATAATGTATTGTACTCGGACCAATTCAGTTATGTTTACTTCACCTTGTTGTACTTCCTGATATTATGTATCTAAAACACCTTGATTGATAAATTCCTGCCTGAAATACTTGTATATTGTTTCTCATCTTCCCATCTGAAAAAAAAAAATACAATGGAATGTATAGTTGTTTATTAAAGGGCAGTGACATGATGGGAGGATAAAAAATACCTCTTGACTGAAACTGGTTGAAAGATATACCAGTCTGTACACCAGCTGGAGTGTATCTCCTGGTGGGAAGGATTTGTCTTAAACTGTTTAAATTTGTGTACTTGAGGCAGAATCGAGTTAACATATTCGTCTGAATTTCTCTCGAGCGCCCAAGAATTAATCCCATAGAAAGCTAGACAACACAGTTGGTCTGTCACAGATACTTGACGCTATTTCTTTTAAAATGAGGATATTTTGACTACAAAATTTTCACAGTTAGATCTTGCACAGTTTATTGATTTAGAGTTGTTCAAAGTTGAAGGCTACCCCAATATTCATATTACCTTAAGTATATATCTATTAGCATGTATCCC
>JZLH01S0283425.1:10334-21411 GCA_001188425.1 Eucidaris tribuloides
CTTTTTCAAATTTACATACGTGTACAGTGGTACAATAGCGATTTTGCATTATTTGGTGCAGAAAATTCATCATATCTCAGGTTAGACAAAACCACAAGAAATGAAATAAATTTTATTGAAATATATGGTCTTTTAGCTTTGTCAAAATACCAAACATAACAAGGTTGTATAATTATAACAAAATTATACTTTTTCACTTGTACCATTTCTTTAATACACACTGCTGTTGCTATTGCTCGGGAGCTTTCTTCACCGTGGGCACAAACGTGCTCCAAGGCTACCCAGCGTTCACGTTCCATCCGTAGAAGCGCCAGAGAGCGTTAAAAACGTGTCAGACCTTGATCAGAACGTGGAAAACGTAAGTGACCCCAACAGAAGGTGACGGGTCGGAAGGGAACGTACTGGCATCCGTGGTAGACCGCGGGCCGAACGTAGTGAACCTTTGAGCCTCCGGGACTCGGCAGCTTATTTCTTACCAAGGCCCGTCACGGATACCGCGATAGATCGTAAGAAAACTTAGCACGACGTAATAAAACTTGAATACGGAGTGAAACATGGCCAAAATCCCACGGTTAACTACGTTTCGGTCAAACGGGGCTGCCGTGGCCAACCGCGGAAATAGTGCTAAACGAGCCTTTATGTGGCAGCTGAAGTTGAGCAGATTTAACGATTTTTTTAACAAAATTGTGCACACCACTTTCGATGATCCACACCGCATCCTTGCTTTTTCTACTCCACGCGGCCCGCTCTAAAAATCCGACCAGCCAATGAAAATATCTGCGTTGACTGACAATATGACTTCCACCCCAGATCACGTCTTTGCGCCCTTGGCCTGATACAGTTTTCCCGCCCAAGAGACCAACCCAATACCGGAACTAAATGCGTTGGTTGGTTGGTCTTGGTTGGTTGGTGCGTGGGTCTTGGCTGTGTTGAGTGGGTTTGGTGGTGGCTCGTTGTGTGGGCTGGCGTGGCGGTGGTTTGGTTAGTTGTTTGTTGGCTGGTTAGTTGGTTAGCGTTAGTTGAGCTTTGGCTAGTTGGTGGACTGTGGTTGACGTTGGTTAGTCTGGTTACGTTCGACCCGTTAGTTGGTTAGTTGGTAGTTGGTTATGCACGTTAGTTGGTGAGTTGGTGGTTGCGTTGGCTTGGGTTAGGTTGGTGGGTTGGCTGGGTTGGTTGCGTGGGGTGGGTGCGGTGGGTGGTTTTGCGTTAGTTGCTTTCGTTGGCCCTGGTACGGTTGGTGGGTTGCGTTGCCGTTAGTTGGTCTAGTGGTTGGTTAAGTCGGTGGGTTGTGGCGTTGGTGCGCCGTTGTCCGTGGGGGTGGTGGTTGATGGGTGGCGTGGGTGAGGTAAGCGTTTGGCTTAGTTGTTTCGTTGGCTGCGTTAGTGGTGGGTGGTGGTGGGGTTCTAGTTGGTTGGTTTATATCCTGAACAGCTCGTAACTCCATACATACGGCGCCATGTCTGACGATCCTCAGCTAGAGCATAGATTTCCTGTATAGTTGGAGTCCAGTTTTAATGTTGGTCATACCTATCTGCATTTGACTCTTGCCTCTCCTTCTTTTGTTTCCTTATGCCTGCGTTTACACTTATGTTCCGGCGGCCACGGCCAACACGTTTCAGGCCACCGTGGACAAAAACGGTGATGGACGTGGAGACACGCGGAAAGACCCAACCACGGCATTCACCTCACAAGCTGACCTGTACCGGCCTATAATCGTACTGTCGAGTTTTGTTGCGTTCGCCGTCGTTTTCCTATCGAGCCCTACTAGGTTCTCATCCTCACCGCTGACTACCGTGGCAAATATTTGACGGTTAAAAAAATCTGGCCGGCATCCACGGCAACACACAGGTACCTGTCACGTTTGTCCAGCCCTGCCCTCCTCGCGTGGTCTCACGTCTCATCCCGTTTTGTCCACGGTGGCACTGAAACGTGGTTGCCGTGGCCAGAGTGGGAACATAAGTGTAAACGAGCCCTTTCAGTAATTCAGCATTCTACAGTAAAATTGAGTGAAGGGCATTTTTCCACATTACCTCTAAATTTCGTCAAAATGCTGCTGATATTTGTTCTCGGAACTAAAATGCTAAGTAAGCTTTCTTTTTTCCTCTGTTCTTCATGTGTGCACAATGGCCTCTATCAGGAGTACACGCTTAGCGACAGAGATTCATCTGGACGCAGACTGCTTGCACATGAAGCGTCCAACGGGAAGCCACGGCTGGGCCTCTCCAATATCCACTACAAAGTGCTCGAGCTGGAACAGAAAAACTCCCCATGCCCTGGGCTGAACATTCATTTCAGAGAGATTCCAGAGAGAGCAATCGAATTCGATGTTAAGGTATTCGATGAAGAAACAATAGCTACTGTAGTGCATGATACTGATAAAGTATATGTTCGTAATTCAAAAGGGTAAACTTGTTTGACGTGGCCAATTGCCTCTCTCACGGTTATAAGTCTAACATGCTCTAATGCGACAACGGCGCTAGTAGAAAGCGCATGTTCCCGTAAGCGGGCCGTTAGGTCTCAATAACATCCTGTGGTTTAAGGAGTCAGTCTGTTGTGAAGGATTCACTGATTTGAAAGGTCATGCCGGTCAAAGGATCATCGCGGTGACCAAAGGGTCGTCGACGACTAAGTGGTCATTGATCTTAAACGATCCATTAGTTGCAAGCTGTTGTCTCGCTTTACGGCTTACTTGATTTTCAATCGGATTTACTGCTTTTTACAACTGCTTGCATTTGCCCACAAGTTAAATCAACAGTACTTTCGCAAATCGATGATATATGATTCAAGTAAATATACTTATATCAAAGTAGAAATAAGACAAAATAAGACAGAGTTACAATTTTTTTTTCAACAATGGAGGCTGTCCCAATACGCATTTCCACATGATAGTGTGACAATATTATTGGCAAACCAGTGACATTAGTGGGTAAAGTGAATTAATGGGCAATGACGTGATTGGGAGACGTCAAAAATATATCAAGAACCGAATTAATTGAAACATATTTTAATATAATACACTGATTAGATTGTATACTCGGACTGGAAGGATTTGATTTTGTTTACTTGCCGAGAAACAAGCATGTATTTATACCAGTGTGAAATTATAATGACCCTGATAAAAATTTAACCCATAGAAAGCTACACAAGTTTGCCTGGGGCGGCAATTTCTGTTAGTTATTGTAGAAACACTTGACTGTGGAATTTCACAACAGTTAAGTGTGCTTGATAATGTTAAAATTGAGCTTTGGTATTTGTTCCTTGGTCGTCGTGTCAATGCCGTTAACCAGTTATGGCCTGGTGGTATTGTCGCAGCCCGGATAGCTGTAGACGCGGGTTCGAAACCTGGTTCATTTTTTCCGACATGTTTAATTTGTTAAATCATAGATCAGCAGTTGCGATCTAAAATACAGAGAGAGACAAATGAAATAATTTCTTACATCGCATTTCACCTCTCTGAATAATCCCTTTCATTTAATGTTCAAATTGTGCCTTAAATTGAGGACTGTTTCCAATCATGCAATTTACCTTTAAAGTTTAGATAGATTGGCTCTTGTTTATACGATAAGTGGGAGAAGATTGGCATATATCCACAAAATATTAATGGAAAATATTAATCTATACGACTGCATACTTGTAGAAGTACTGTCATAGATAAACATGTTACTCATATATTTCTCCTCTTTCATTCAGGCAAAACTACAGCTGCACATCGGCAATACAAGTCAGCAAACGGCTATACTTTTAGGAAAGGAAATGGCGAGTACAAGGAGTACAAGGCAAGAACTCAAAGATCAACTCATCTTGAATACAATCAACGATTCATTGCAGGTTTGTAACCCCTTCAAATTCACCAACCATTTACATGCAAAAAAAGTAAAACAGGTACAAATATATTGTTTTAACAACTCACACCCGTTTTTTCGCAACAGCAACAAGAAGTTAAAGGTCTCAGATTTGCATGCATGCACATGTAGTGCTTGAAAATTGTGCATGAAGCAAATAAAAATGCTGTATTTTTATAGATCGACAGCAGAAGAAAAGAATGCATATACCAACAAAGCACCGTTCTCTCAGTATGAAACACAATCGGTGTTTCTGAAATGTTTTTATCAAAAAAGTTTGATTTCCATTGTACATCGGAAGTGTTAGGAGTTGGTTATGTTACGCAGTAATCTCTCGTCTGTGTAACAATTTAAGTAATGGATAGTTAAGAAATTTATTCTTTGTATCTTACATAATTCGTGATGGACCATTACTGTTACAAGTGCTCTGTCGTAATTACCTGCTGTCTTCAATACATATATATGGGGAAATGAAAACAATGTTGGCTTAAAGTCGCTTTATCGATCATCGGGCATTGTTCAACCACTGTTGGATGAAGCCCTCCTGAATCAGTTTGCATCTACTTCTGGTTGCTGCCTGTCATTCCATTCAATCCATTTTTAAGCTTTTGTCGATTTTTTTTCTCCTCCCTGTTCTTGTTTGCCATTCTGTGTGAGTTTTTTTTAATCCATCTGTTGTCTTGTGTTCTGAATAATGCCCTGCCCATCTCCATTTCATTTCTTTAGTGTTTTTTTTATATGGTATCTTTAATTTTTGTTTTCTGTCGTATTTCGATGTGTTTCACTTTGTTACGTAATGTCAGATTGAGCTTTCTTCTTTGAAGTTTTGCTATATTATCAATTTCTGTTCCATATCTTTTGTTGTAGACCAGGTTTCTGCTCCATATGTCAATGTTGTTGCACTGATCAAATATCCTTCTCATTGAGATTGGTGTTTTCTTTTCTGTTAGCCGTTTTATCGATAAAAGACAATAAAGAATTTATCATGAAATTAAAGGTGATGTTTCCGACAATCTATCTTTAAAATTCAGGAACAATTACCAGTCTCAGTGGATAAAACGTGGATTGAGGAGCAACTGCGTCGTAAGAAGACATTAAAAGATACCTGCAATAGAAACCAGAATCTTCGAACTAACATAACCCACGTAATCCATCATAACAAACGTCTCCTATGGCCTTACATTGTCGACGACAAATACCGACTCATTTTCGGCTACATCTCCAAAGTGGGATCCACGAACTGGAAAAGTGCATTTCTCGTCCTCAAAGGAAAGTACAAGACCGTAGAGGACGTGCCGGGCTCCCGCGCTCACGATCCAAGCTTGAAGAAATTGAGCGAATACACCCCGGAAGAAATAGAATATCGTCTGCGAAATTACACTAAATTCATTTACGTGCGAGACCCGTTTTCGCGTGTTTTATCGGCGTATCGCAGTAAATTCTTAGTACCGAATAAATCGTTCCAGATGCGATTCGGACGAACGATTATTAACCGATACCGAAAGAATCCGACGGAGGTCGAGAAACAAACTGGGACCAGTGTCACATTTGAAGAATTTGTGAGGTTTATAAGTGATAAAATGACTAAAGCAGCAGCAATGGACGGCCACTGGAAGCCGATCTACCAAATGGTTCTTCCTTGTGGTATAGATTTTGATTACATCGGCAAGTTGGAAACAGCCAGCGAGGATGCTGAAAACATTCTGAAACAAGCCAGAGTAGACCATTTGATTCACTTTAAAGACACCAAGCGAAATACTAGCCACGATGACGGGGTTTTTCAGCAGTTCTACTCCCAAGTTTCGCAGGAATACCTTCAAGGGTTATATCAGACGTACCATCTGGACTTCGAGTTATTTGGTTATAAAATGCCTGAACGCGTGGTAAGCTGATATCCTTATTCATACAATAAAATGAAACTTAATACAGACGTATAGCTTAATTAAGTAAATAGCAATGTCAATAATAAATATACCTTACAGTCTATGTGTCTCAAGAATGGTGCAATTACAACAAATTTTGTGTATTAAATTTCCTTAATATGAAGTGTGCGCATTTGATATCATATCAAAGATAAATATTTATTCTTTCTGTGAATATTATCTCTAGTTAGCTACTTACTTCAGCACATGCATATTATAGACATTAATTTCGGTAATTGTGAAATCATTGAAAATAAAGCATAGATCAAAAAATTTCAATGGAAACAGTGATCATGTGGCTTATTTTTATCATTGTCTATTGCTTTTGAGATTTATTTATTTCAGTCTCTCAAATTCCTCGTGTAATTATATTTTTTAATGATAAACCGAATGTAACTGTGTGCACACACACACGCGCGCGCGCGCGCACACGCACATATTTACACACACATACGAACACACGCACAAACGCGCGCACACACACACACACACACACACACACACACACACACACAAACAAACATCTGCTCCTGGCATCTTTCTACTCATGTTATGTCTATGTCAGAAATTTCATTTATGTTGTCTTTGATTCGATGATGTTTGGGAGAATTCGTTTTGTCCCCCTTTATTGCAAAAAAAATATTATTTTTCTATCGAAAACTCCATCATTATCAAGCTTGTGGTCAAGGTAATATGTTGTTGATTGGAATTGCCTTTAAATTCATAGTATTTCCTTTGACTTAACATAATTCTGACTTCTTTTGTGCTATTCTCTGTTAACTGTTCACTCAAGGAATGCAAAGTGAATGAATATAAGGAATAAAAATATCACGAATGTAATAAATAATGTAGGTTGCAGTAGTAGTGGGAGGATGTAGAAATAGCAAGGTGGTGATGTCATGCTAATGTTGGGAGATTGGAATGCAAAAGTTGGGAAAAATGACAATTACAACAAAAATGTTGGTCAATTCTGATCGGGATCAAGAAATAAGGATCTAGTCGATTTGTGTGTGAGCAATTACCTGGTAGTGGCTAACACAATGTTTTAGCATCAAATCAGATTAACAAAACATCAGGAACTAGGTCGATTATATTCTCCTTCTAAGACAATGGAGGTCATCCTTGATGATTGTGAGGACACGCCCAAGTGCAGATTGTAGGGGCGACCTCCGGATGTTATGTTCAGAAGTCAACATCAGATTGAAGTCTACGGCATGTACGGGGAATCAAATTTGACCTTTACGGTATAATATTACGAAAATACCTGAGGCTTTTAAAAGAGAGGTACAAATACTCAGTCCTTTGAGAAATGGATGAGACTAGACAAAATGTGGGAGGAGATGGTACAGATAACGAAAGACGTAGCGGAATCATAAAGAAAATGAAAGTGAGGAAACAGTGGCTGACAGAGGACACAATTCCGAGTACAAAAAGGAGGTGGGAGTAAAAACAAGCGGGAACCAACAAACATGGAGAGAATTAGACAAGAATACAATCAATGGGCATTGAAAGACAGGAGGAAATATCTTGACAAGTGTCAAGAGGCTGAGAATGTCCATCATCAAATTGGAAATCTAAAAAAAAATGTCTTCAGTGTTGTAAAAGAACCGATCAACATTTTGTCTCCACGTACTGATGTCATTAATAATAGGGCAACACACGAAGCAAAAATCAAAGCTCGATAAGAAGAAGAAGAAGGGGAAGAAGAAGAAGAAGAAGAAGAAGAAGAAGAAGAAGAAGAAGAAGAAGAAGCAGAAATCATCCAAAGAATGTCTTCAGTGTTGTTAGAGAACCGACCAACATTCGACTCCACGTACTGATGTCATTAATAATAGAAAGGGCTACACAGGAAGCAGAAATCAAAGCTCCATGGGTTGAGGATATATCTCCAAAGGCAGCCTGAGGATAAACCAGCAAATAAATGGACCCTGAAATCAGAAGAAGAGTGGGCATTTAATGAGATTAAGTGCGAGAAGGCACCTAGTAATAATGATCTGCCAATTGAGATATAGAAGGCAAACTGGGCAAGGCAGATTGGAGTAACCATGGCGGCTTTGCTTCGACATATGGATCCAGGTGGAATGGCCATTGACTGGTGTCGGACAGTGCATATTCCTCTACTAAAGAAGGGGAACCACAGAGATTGCTGGAGTCATCACACTATAAGCTTCATCGTGCATGCCAGTAAAATTCTTCTGAAGATCATCACAAGTCGAATGGAACACATTGACGAGGAGCAAGCTGGATTTATACGGGGTAAACGCACACGAGAGCAGATTGTCAATCTTAGGATAATCATCTAAAACCAGTAGGAGAGCGATGTTCCACTGAATGTGCTTCATTTATTATGCTAAAGCGTTTGGATAGTTTTGAAACAACATGATCGAAATGATCATACAGTTCCGCTTTACAACAGCAAAAGAGAGCTCCATTTGGTTCAACTGGTGAAAGACGAAAGGGCCTACTTCTTAACGTGAAAAGACAAAGATCTTTGTCCTAAACAGTAACAGGGAGATACAAGTCCCTTCAAGATTAATGATGCAGAGATTGAAGAGGTAGATGGATTTATATTCCCTGGGTCAAAAATATCAACAAGGACAGTAGCATACCTGAAATCAAGAGGAGGCTAGCTATGGTACGGGATGCAGTCAGTAAAATGATTAACATCTAGAGGAGTCGAAGAGTCAGCTGGAGTCTCAAGCTGAGGGTGCTGTGGGCAACTCGCTTCCCCAAAGCTACGTATGAAAGCGAATCATGAGCTATGCAAAAGGCAGCTGAACAAACAGTGGATTCCTTTGAGATGTATTGCTACAGGATGATCCTACGAATTCCATGGACAGAAAGAAAGACCAACGCATGGGTACTGAACAAAATTGAAATAAGGCCGATGTTGCAAGGAACGATAACAAGAAGAAGAAGGAGAAGAAGCAAAAGAAGCAAAAGAAGGAAAAGAAGCAAAAGAAGGAAGAGAAGAAGAAGAAGAAGAAGAAGAAAGCAGCGTATCTTTGGACATGTTATTCGAAGGAATGATTAGACAGAACAGTTATTACACGAAAGATAAATGACAAAAGAAAGAGAGGCCGCGCCAACATCTTGGCTCAAGGACATAAGAGCTCAACAGGGATGTCGATGCATGAAGCTGTGAGGGCAGCAGAGGATAGGGAGGATGGTGGGGAATCGTGAAAACATCAGCATCTAACAACGCCACATCTGACTGAAAGAGAGTAGTGGTGGTGGTAAAGAGAATAGTATAGATAATAGAAGTACTATTAAAAGTATTAGAAGTAGTAATAATAAGAATAATAAGTCTACTAATGATGATAATTATCATCATTATAGTAGTAATGCATTATAATATTCTTTTTCTGATTTTTAATGGTATAACCGAAATCATATTTCATTATTTCGTGTATTGTTTTAATTTTATATTTTTGACACGTTTACAGGTAACATTAACGAAGGAGAAGACGTGGATGGAGAAACAAGCAGATCGCAAGGCAGCACTGAAAGAGACTTGCCGAACAAACACCGCTCTTCAGACGAACATAACCCACGTAATCCATCATAACAAACGTCTTCTATGGCCGTACATTGTCGACGATAAATACCGACTCATTTTCGGCTACATCTCCAAAGTGGGATCCACGAACTGGAAAAGTGCATTTCTCGTCCTCAAAGGAAAATACAAGACCGTAGAGGACGTGCCGGGCTCCCGCGCTCACGATCCAAGTTTGAAGAAATTGAGCGGATACACGCCGGAAGAAATAGAATTTCGTCTGCGAAATTACACGAAATTCATTTACGTGCGAGACCCGTTTTCTCGCGTTTTGTCGGCATACAGGAGTAAATTACTTGAACCGAACAGATCGTTTCAGAGGGGATTCGGTCGGATTATAATCGATAGATATCGGAAGAATGCAACTGACTTCGAGAAGAGAACAGGAGAAAGCGTCACATTTGAAGAATTTATTAAATATTTGACTGATAAAAGGACCAAAGTAATGGACGGTCACTGGAAGCCTATCTATAAGATGGTTCTTCCTTGTGGTATAGATTTTGATTACATCGGCAAGTTGGAAACCGCCAGTGAGGATGCTGAGAACATTCTGAAACAAGTCAAAGTAGACCATTTGATCCACTTTAAAGACACTAAGCGAAATGCTAGCCACAATGAAGACGTCTTTCAACGATTCTACGCAAATATTTCAACGGAATTAGTGCAAAATTTGTACAGAGTTTATGAACCAGATTTCCACCTATTCGGTTATAGTAAACCTAAAGTTCTTATGGGTAAATGAAAACATAATTTATAGATTTTAGGATACAAAGTACACGTAGTCTCTTTTTATAAAGTGAGTGTTTAATTTATTATGTACACTACTGACATCCTTCGTAAAGATCTCCTTATCAATCTTCGAAATGCATTTATGCTCAGGGGGCGTTGATCCATGTTTTGGATTGGGCGGGCTAAGGTAATTTTGTGTGTTTAATAGTATTTTAATGCTATGTTTAATGGTTTTATAGTGCTTTCCAATGCTTTTTAAAATATATTTGCTTTGATATTCGCTTGGCATATAAGAATTTTCAAATTGTTCAAAATTATTGGGGCAAATCGATATGCGCCCCAAATATTTCATTGGGAGGGGGCCGATCGCCCCCTTCCCCCTCCCCCCCCCCCCGATCGACGCCCTCTGACTTTACTTTCTCTACAACTGTTTTGATTTTCGAATTGTAACTTACTTCATTTCAACATCTTATGTTTTATGTATAATTTATCACGGAGGATACAAAACAAAAAAATGGTAATGTTTTAACATAAAAATAATCAATCGATTTTCCGAGTTGATACATCAAGGATCATCCAAACATGGCGTGTCGTGTCTGAAAGGTACAATATAAAAAATATTATGCTTAAAGCACTAATACATCGATCGTTACGCGCTCACGTTCCCCTAATTGCCGCCCCCCCGGGGCACTTACTTATAATGTATGATACGTTAGTGCGCGCGGTAACCGCCCCATTTTCAACGCCAAATTCCGTTCCAAGCATTCAATTTCAGAAATCACAGAAAAATTTTGATTTTTCCAGTCAGAGACCCCATATTTTGCGTTCGAATCTGATTTTTCGCCGGTTTGACCGCGCGCCGCGCTAAACGCGCGCCGCAACTCGCCGCGGTCAGTCAAGCAATAGCATTTTGAGTTTTCCTGAAACCATTAGCTCCAGTTTTCCAAACGCCCTTCATTTTTTCGCCTCAACACGTCCAGAGCTCCGATTCGATTTCGGTGCGGCAATAGGTATCACTTTGTAAAGTC
>JZLH01S0283437.1:808-15014 GCA_001188425.1 Eucidaris tribuloides
TAGAAGCACTGCGGATGCAATATTTGCATTGAGGATGTTCATGGAAAAATAGAGAGAGGGGCAAAAAGAGCTGCAATGTGTGCTTGTGGCTCTCGAAAAGGGCATGATAGGCTGCCAAGAGAGGAATTATAGTATTGTTGGAGAGAGTCGGCGGTTGTATACGGTGATAGTGCAGGATATGTATGAAGCATGTGAGACAGTCACGACGTGTGCAGTAGGTGTTCATGAATGGTTCAAAATGAGAGTTGGATTGCACCAAGGTTCAGCATTAATTAGTCCTTGCTTGTTTGCAATGGTGATGGACAGGCTGACAAATGAGGTGAGAATGGAGTCCCCGCAGACCACGATGCTCACAAATGGCATTGTGATATGAGAGCAGGGAGCAGGTTGGGGAAACTTAGAGAGCTTGAAGTATGTTTTGGAGAGATAGAGGGGGGAGAGTGGGGGGAGAGTGGAGTGAAAGTTAGCTGGACAAAACAAAGTGCATGTGTGTGAATGAGGTGGCAGCTGCAGGTATGGTGAAACATCAAGGTGTAGAGGTAGCAAATGTAGCGGACTTTAAATACTTGGGCTCAACACTTTAAAGGAATGGGACTGCAAGATGGGGGGGGGGAGAAGAAGAGAATCATGGCGTGGGGGAGAGTGACAGGGTATCTTCCATAACAAAGGGGAGGATATAGACCAGCTATGATTTACTGCCTTGAGCTAACAAAAAGCAGGAAGAAGAGTTAAATGTCCCAGGGTTGAACATGTTGCAGTTTTTTTTCAGGGAGTAACAAGAACAGACAAAATTAGAAATAACTTTGTGAGAGGGACACCAAACGTTGGAAGGTTTCGGGATAAAATAAGAGAGGAAATTAAGAGTGCGGTAGTTTGGGTATATCCAGGAGAAATGCTGAGTATAAGGGAAAATATGTTTGGAAATGGTGCAGAGGGAGGGTGACTAAAACGGGAATTTCATGAATGTTGTTAGACGTGATATGAGGATAATTGGTGTGACAGAGGACATATGTCATGTGTAGTATACTGTACGGAGATATGGCCGTATGGGAGACCATATGGCGGCCATTTTGCATGAATTTATATGCAAATTTAGGCAAATTATGTATATTAGAATGCTAAAAAGTTACTACTGATATCATTATTGTATTCCTTGACCTAACAAACATGGGTATAGACACGAGAATTTGCTTTCTACAGGTTTCATGTCCCGAGATATGGTCATAAATAGGTTAGATGTCGGCCATTTTGAATATATAATTCATATGCATGTTTATGCAAATTAGGCGTATATGTCGGTATAACGACTGGAAAATTGTCATTTATTATACAATCCGTTCTTCTACCTCCAAAAAAATCATCTCAGACATAAAAATGTACTTATACATGATTATTTCGTTAAAACATAGGCTCCAATGGGCTACATGGTGGCCATTTTGAATCCATTTATATGCAAATTTATGCAAATTTTGTATGTCAGAATTTTTAAAAGTTTATAATTATATCATATTTGCATTCCATGACCTCAGAAACATAGGTATAGACACATAATTTATTTCTGTGGTTTCCATGTGTAAAGATATGGGCATAATAAGCCATATGGCGGCCATTTGGATTCTTGCAATAGAGTCTTTATTCCGCTATTAGGATATTTTGGGACTTTAGCTATGGCGTTCTAGGGATCTCAAAGAAATGACACTGTGGTGGAAAAAAATTCATGTTGCAATTTGTTTTGAAGTTTTGGCCAAATTTTAGGCTAAAATGTACTGTTGTAAAGATATGGCGACATAATAAATAGCCTATTGGCGGCCATTTTCGATTTATTGCAAATTTAGATGTTCTTTCCCCTATTTAGGATATTTGGGACTTTTATGTATGGCGTTTCTATGGGACCTCCATACGAAATGCACTGTGGTGGAAAAAATTCTGTTGCAATTTGTTTTAAGTTTGGCCATAATTTTAGGCTAAAATGACTGGACTTATGAACCCCAGGCATTAAATCACAGCTGCCACTTATCACCTCTTCCAGTGCTAGATCTAGACGCACTGCTGTACTGCTGGTCAGTGTTCATTCAGAGATATCGCAATCCTATGGTGGCTTTACAGACACATTTTCGCAAAAAAATTAACAGAAGTTTTTTCGAAATTTTTCGTCAAAAGTTGAAAATTTCGAAATGTATTTTTTGGGGGGGAAAAATTTTCGCGATTTTTTTCGCGATTATTTCCGACAAACGTTTTACAAAATTCACAAGACTCTGGCTACTAGGGCGGTCGTGCATATAATCATATCACTCAATCAGATTTGCATTTCTACAGTTGCATATATCGCACAGACTTAGCGTAGATCCGTGCTTCTTCAAAGCATTTTAAAAAAATAGGCCTATTCGATTTCCAGTTTCTCAAAATACACTGGTGAAGCAAAATCATGTCAAGACGGATGCAGGAAATCTTCAAACTGTTAACCCACACGATATAATAGTGCTCAAGCATATGCATTTTACCCCGGATTTTACCCGGCCTCGGCCAGGCCTCGCTCAAGGATTCCGAGGATTGACGCAAGTGTCCAAGGACGAGGCCGAGGATTTTTCTCCGAGGTCAAGGACGAGGCCAAGGCCAGGATTTTGGCCTCGAGGCCGGCCTCGAGGACGAGGCCGTCCTCGAGGACTATAACACTGGTCAAAAGTGTACATCCATTCGATGGGCGTATAGTTGTAGGCTATAGTTGTTCATAACTATGACACTTTGACCTGCACACAATATCCATTTAATGGTCGTAGGCCTATAATAGATGTATCGATGTATGGTTGTATGGATATGGATGTATGGTTGTAGGGATGTATAATAGTTGTTGTTCAGAATAATGGCACGTTCCGCCCGTTATATCCGACCGTCATATCTGCCCGTCTCTGGTATGAACATCGTATAGTACTGGGGTTAGGGTTACGTGCAGCAAATTTCCAGCCGGTTTGTATGATTTAGATTGCAGAGATGCTAGGCTTTCGAACTGAATGTTGGTATCTTCAGAATGTCAAGTTATTTTTAGTTATATCCATCTGTTGAAAACTAAAAATGTTGAATCATACAGCTCATGCTCGTACGTATTAAAATTTTGCTAAACTAGGCTTGGGTTATGCCTATACCAGCCAATTTGAAGGTGTTAGTGTCGTAGCGCAATGCAGGTTAAGACCGTGGATTCTCTTCTAGATACTTCTGTTGTTCAATTTTCTGATATCAAGAATTCTTTTCGGGATATCAAAAATGTACATCATGCCATCAAGAAATGCATTTTGTTTTATGTCAGGTAATAATTTTTTGATTATTTGAAGCATTATTCTGCTTCATTAATTTGAGCACTAAACTATACCATTTCGAAAGCTAAAGATGCAGACACTCCCAGGGCTGCTAAACTTAAATGATGTAATTCGGACATGTTTGGTTGTGACTTTCCATTGAATTTGATTTAGATCTGTAGTAGACCATATTATATTGGATCACAACATATTTCTTGATAGCATCAAGAAATCAGCTCTTGATATCAAAAAGTTAATGCATGATATCAAAAACTGCATTCGTGATATCAAGGAATGGATTTCTTGATAAACAAAAAATGCGAAAAAAATATTAAAACGAATTGTCATACACCAGGTGCGGAAGTGCATTGGCGCCAGCACCTACCCCTTGCGCGAAAATACGTAAAGCCGGATGTCCCGTGTCAAGAACGAAATACCTCATCACAAAACTGAACCAATATAGGAAAACAGACTCATCTGACCATTGGTGTAATATGGACCTCTGTATCTATCGCAAAGGTATCTACTCAAAATGGCGCAGATGCGAGCTAGATTTTACCCCAAATAATGCAGCAATACACGTTTTGTTGGGTCAACAGAACTCAAATAACCCCCCCCCCCGCTCCCTCTGTCAACTATACATAGGATTTCATGTCCCATTCCTGGGGTGACACTTCTAAACAAGCTCTCTGTACACTCACAACATTGCCCTACAACACAATGGTAGCTGGAGCCTAAAAACTATCTATTTTCGGGATACCATATGCCACTCTCCAGGACAAAACATCATGCTGGATTATTCTTCTACCTCAGGACAGGATCTTAATTGGAACAGATCCTAACCATCGTGGCTGCTCCATCTGAAGAAACATCAACTTGCGGAAAACCGAAGCTAGGGGTCATATTTTATAAGCCGCACCTTGCCTTGCACTTGTTGCCGACACACACACGCTCGCGTACACGCACGCACGCACGCACGCACGCACGCACACACACACACACACACACACACACACACACACATACACAACACACACGCACGTGTACACGCAAACACACATACTGTACATATACATATACACACACAACATACACACACACACTTTGATCAAATCTGACCTGAATTAAATCTGAATTAAATTGTGCAGTCTTTTTACTATTCCCGCTGGATGACGATTTTACAGCAATAACATGACATAAAATCCCCAACTCCGGTCGCAGTTCATGGGCGCGTTAAATGCCTAAACTCGCCCTTGTTTTTTTTTATGTCTACTATAATTATCAACCTTAAACTTCAACCATTTTATTTAGTCTTAGCTATTCTTTAACTTGTAACGTTAGCATTGAAAAGGTGTTCTGACTCCCACCAGTGACGGTCTTGGGCTGAATGTCTATCGGCCTGTATAAGAATAATAGGTTCAACTTTGCACCTTTAAAGATGCAGATCGATGTCACACTGGGAGCACTTTAAGGTCACAACTTTTGCACCTTTCAGACTTTAAAGGTGCAGAGTTGCACCTTAAAAGGTGCACTTAGTGTGAAAGGGGCAAAGTTGCACCCGTAAAGGTGCTCCCAGTGTGACATTGCTAAAGGTGCAAAGTTGAACCTATTTTTCTGAGTGTGTATGTGCGTCCCACTTTTGCCAATCCATCCATTTTTTTTTGTCTCGTTTAATCCCACAACTGTTGATAGAATATTAAAACTTAGGTCAACTTGTAATTTTATATGAAATAATGATCAACATATCAAATTTTGTACATGACAGATTAAAAAAATAATTAAAATTATTTAATCTGGTCTGCCTGCTTACTTATTACCCACCCCAACCCCCACCTCAGCTTTCCATGTGTACATCCTTAACACGATAACATTTAAGGACTGTTGGTGGGAATTCAATTGAATAAGCTGAAGCACATGTTAAGACTTTTCAATGGATTTGTTGATTTTTAAATACTTGAGTATAGAATTTAACATTAGCCAAATAAGTAATATTGCAACAACAACAAAATCATTTGATCGATAACTTACTTTTTATTTTGTGGATACATACGATTGAAGGTAGTGCCGTATAGTGCATTTGCTAGCATTCTACATTTTCATGAAGTTTTTTTTTATATTGCAAAAATATATACTTCTTTGCTCAGTCACTTTAAGAAAAATTGTTATGTTATTCTTTACCGTCATAGCTTGTACTTTAAAAGTGCAATAAACTAATTTTGTTTGAAGATTCACAACGATCTATAAACAAATGTGTTTTTCTTTTCCTTTAAATTGGTAGAAAAACTAGAACGTTCTTGTAAATTTAGGTAACATGATAATACATTCATGCACATTATTTTCTAAAAACAGGATGCAAGAAGATTATGAGTGATAACTTATCTTACATACTTCCTTATACAAGCGCCAAATACATATAATATTACAGGCGCCAGTATGATATAGTTATCGTGGACACTTTTTGGACACATAATTGTGACTTCCTATAATAACACCGACTTCCTTTTTTTCATTGAAAATCCATGAGCAACTTTTTCATATAATGGTTTCTTGGTATATTTGTTTCGTTTTCGGCATAAATATACATCATTTTCCTACCAGTTCTTGTATAAGCAACATATCAGTATTTTTACCGTTTAAATCAAGCTACATAGTTGTTTTCATTGCTATATCGGTTGATGAAGCAAATGCTCGCATAACGGTGCTCGGATCACAAGATGATGTTCGGGTGTCTCTGGCAGAGAAAATCGCACAATAAGTGGAAACTTAGTTTATATAAAGTATTTTTGTCAAATGATATCCATACATTGATTTTGCCATTCTCGCTCCACATAAACCTGCTCTACGACGTCCTTATGCTTAATTGACTTCATCAGTGTAATGACTCTCCAGTAAGCATATATGTTCACATAAAGATACGAGTAAATTACGTGCATCGAATAGAGTATAATAACTGGTAAAGAATGGAAACCGCGTCTACACATTTGGTTAGTACTGATCAGTACACCGGTTCGATTTTTATGTGTCTCTTGGTGAGTCTTGGCATCTATTTCGCTCTGTTACCTGCCTTTCCTGCCGACCCCAAGTTTGGACCTTCTCACGGAGAAATCACGTACGGAATCTCTCGTAGTGGGGTCAGTATAGTCCTTATTGTCGTCCAAGTTCTTTTGGTTCGGTTCATCTACAACAGGAACAAATATCATCGATTGAACCTTGTGCTGTGGCCGATGCGATGCCGACAATGTGCTCGAATAGTTGGAATACTTAACGATCCACCGCTGATGGAAAATAAAGAATCAGAATCAGTTACCAAAGGGACATCGCCATCGTCTTCCAATAACCCATCATCCCATCCCGATAAAACCTTTGAACATGATTTCAGCATCACAACGAGATATACCAAACCGAATACATCCATGCTGAACGTTTTGTATATTTTTGCAGCCATAACAGGCCTCGCTGTACCTGTGCAACTGTTTGGAATAGTTATCTGTCTGTCAAACGCAACTTCCAATCTTGGTGTAACGATCATCCAAGCGGTTCTCGATGTGAATTACACGACAGGTGTCATCATTGGTATTATTTTCCTTCGTTCTTATTACGACGCCGTATTTCATCCCAAATTCCATGTTCAAGTCGCATTCATCATGGGCGTATCCTTATGGATATCTGCCGTTAAGATCGCTGCACCAATCAGCATGGTTCTTGGTGGGCCGACAAACCTACCGGACTATCCATGCCACATCGATGGCAAGTTAGGAAAATTCCTTATCGATTCAGAACGTTCATCGATTCCCTTCTACATCGAGTGTGCCACAATGATGACCGGGATGTTCTGGCAGACCTGGCAGTCAATCTTCCCAACATGCATTCTACAGTTCGACGACAACGACGAACATTTAACAATTTATTCGACACAAGATCTCTTCAGGCCAAACGTCGCATGGAACAAATTCACCTCCATTGTAAGAAAATGTCTCCAAAGTGGAAAACGCCACTTTCAACCAGAACATGACATTTTGCAGAGAACAAGTCTAATTCCACCAACTGAAGACCCACTTTCAAACCTGAAATCGTCTTTAAGAAAGGCGCTAGCTCTGTCCCTTGTTGGTGGAGCTGTATACGTTGGTTTGAGTCAATTCATAAAATGGAGCGACATGACAAGATATAATAAATCGATTTTGAACTGGTGCTCAGAATTTACTTGTTATTTACCTTTCATTATTCTGTGCAGTCGTCAATGTCGTCTGACTAAAAGTGCGAAATTGTTCCGCTTAAAATCCAATATTTCCCCGATCGACGGGATGCTTCGCGGTCATATGATGCTTCTTCTTTGTTGTTGTGGTATTTTCACGCTCAACGTCTTCCGCCTAGCTTCAGCCTTCTTTTTAACATCAAAATTCAAATCAGGGGCGACAGATCAAATTGTTTTAGTGTGCTTTGCAATAGGCTATTCGCTGTTCGTGATCTTCAAGGTCTGGCTGATGATGTCCTTTTTGCTTCGAGTCCAGCGCCAAGTCATCGAGGGACTCATCGAAATGAGATGGACGTTGTTGTGTTTGATATACACCGCGGTGTTAAACGCATCGCAGTGGCTTGTAGACAGCCTGGGACTGGAGTATTGGCCTGTCTTGACGTCATACTTCGGCTCTGAAGCTGCGGATACAATGGGTGTTCTTTTGATGCCATTCGCAACACTCTTCAGCCTCCATTCATCGATGGTGGCGTATGAAACTTACAAAATATGTCGTTCAAATGCGAGGCTCTTGAAGAACAATAATTATGCCTCCTTATAGAGTAGTTATACTGACACTATGTGCTACTTTCGGCGATATAAATATGAAGATTCCAACAACCAGGATGTTGCCCATTATAAGATACGGTGTCAAATTTCAACATTAAAGGTGTTAAACGAAACTGGCAAAATTGGAAGAAGTCCTCAAGTTAGAACACAGTGCTTACAGAATCCAGGATACTGTTTAAAGTTTCTGCTGTGAGAATTTCATAACCACACTTTTCTTCTTTGTTGTACAATTATTATCAGAAAATTCTGTGACGGTCAAATTTGTTGTGTTGATTTCCATGGGATCAATTTCTATCAGGGCCAGAGATTGATTTAATACTGGTAAATTAATGCTTATTTCTTCGCAAGCAAACCAATTCAAGACAAATCCTTCCAACCTGATATGTACTCTAGCCAGTGAATATATTGGCACATGTTCCAACTCATGTAGTTGTTGAGGCATTTTGACTTTTCCCAATCATGTGACTGCCCTTTTAAAGACATAGGCTAACATTGTGGAGCTTCAGTTTATAAAAAAAGGGTCAAACTGTGATATCTGGGCTATAGACCTATACTGTAGTAGTGCTTAAATGGACAAATAAACACCCCAGAATACAAAAGTTTGGAAACTTATGCTGCTACTGGCAAGATGTGCATGAATGAATAATTTCCACTGCGGTGGAGTAAAAAATAGCCTAGATCTACACACCATAAGTCTATGGGAGGAAATGGGCACTGTGAATCCGGTCAACCTGAGTACTCGTAGATTTTCACTTTTTAAAAGCACTAAATAATCATTTTGATGTAAAAAAAAATCAGGGCTTCATTTTTAAACCTTATCAAAGACACTTAAAGCATGGAGGAGCTCACATTCTTTTTAAAATTGCGGTCATTGTTAGCCTGTTGGTTTAAAGGAAGCTCAACAACATTGGTAATACGGTATACTCCGCATAACGGGTATACCGGATTGCCAATTGATGATACATACAAAATCCAATTCCTACTTCTTGGACTTTCAGTCTGAGTATGGAGTTTATAATCAATGTAAAAATAATGCTTTTTATGATATATGAGAAAATTATAAATTATATTATCATCCTTTGTCGGCCAGTGACATGATTGGGAAAAACAAAAAATGCCTCTTTAAACAAACTGGTTGAAAGTTATATCAATGGATACACCAGCTGGTGTGTATCTCCTGGTTGGAAGGATTTATCTTGAGTTTGTTTACTTAAGCCGAATCGAGCATGAACATACTTGCATTTTGTTTCTCTCTAGCCCCGAGAAAAATACATTCAATAGAACCCTACACAACAGATATGTCTGTCACAAGGCATTCAAATGAAAGTTTTTTTTAGAACGAGTCACTTTTGACTACCAAATTTTCACAGTAGAATCCTTGTACAGTTTATTTGATTCTAGAAATAGTTTCACCCCAAGTTCAGGACGACCCCATCATGTCATTTACCTTGAAAGTAAATTTACCTTCTTAAGTATTCAGCAAATATGACAAATTTTTACCCCAATATTTGAGAGAATGGGTTAAAGATTACCGTGCCAATATTGTCATATTTTCAAACCTTGTGCTTGCGACTTCTCCTATATTTCCAATATTGTTATTGTATTGTGATATTAATATGTCATTGACTGATTACTGCATATATTTCATTGATAATTATTCTAGCAATATCTTATAATCGATTGTATGGATATTGTATATTGTATATATTTGTTTGTATGTAATTGTTTGTATCATATTGGTTTTTATGATATTTGGAAATAAATGAGATTCAATTCAATTCAAAACAGGAACACATAAAATACAAGACGTTTTATATGATGAAGCATAGTCCACATACATCACAACTGACAGTGCCGCCGGGGCGGAGCATTACTCTAGCATTTTTGACATGTCTCCCAAAGAAGCACCGAAGTTTTTGAAGAAAAAAATTCTATGTATCTATTTGAATATACATTATGTATGAATATATTTACGCGCGCGCGCGCGCGCGCGTGCGTGTGTGTGTGTGTGTGTGTGTGTGTGTGTGTGTGTGTGTGTGTGTGTGTGTGTGTGTGTGTGTGTGTGTGTGTGTGTGTGTGTGTGTGTGTGTGTGTGTGTGTGTGTGTGTGTGTGTGTGTGTGTGTGTGTGTGTGTGTGTGTGTGTGTGTTTCATCATTCAGAACGTTAATGTTACGTGTGTGTGTGTGTTTGTGTGTGTTTCATCATTCAGAACGTTAATGTTACTGTTTGAATTTCAGTCGTGAAAAATCTGTAGCTAACCGCGGTCCTGTGCTCATATATACGCCTAAACAACGTAGTATCGTGATTGATCGTATAGTCTTGGATTTTAGTAGTAATTAGGTTTTTTTATGCAATCCTGTTGATTTGTAAAATTGTGCACTACGTGGCTATTATTTCATTAACATCAAATAGATTAGTTAGCACTGTAATAAAATTTTATTATGTCATTCTAGGAGTATAATTCAACAATTAAAATGAAAATCTACAAAACTGACGATTGTGTGATCGTTTAATGTTGTATTATTGTTTAATGCAACTCTGTTGCAGATAATCATATTTGATGAACACTTTGTAAAAGTGTGTATTGCGTGACCATTCTTTGATTAAACTTGAATAGATTAATGCCGTACCATATCAATTTCTAAGCGATCTTTTACTTTCTTCGTGGTCTAGAGTTTTGCAACACAATGGTAAATTGGAACTAAAACCGTCGTTTTTGGCACATTTTTAGCCATTGTAACAAATCTACAGGCTTGATATACTATTGACACGAGATTTATGATAATCAAATATTTCTCTTTAAGGTTAGATCAAAATATGTGATTAAAGTCAACGTTATGACCCGCGGTTTTGAGTCTAAAGACTTCCTTTTTGGTAAAAAATCTCGTGGAAGATCCCCGTTTTTCTAATTTTTCTGTCTTTGCCGCTTCATAAAATGAAAGTGCGAGATCTATAAATATATTGACGATGAGGATATGTAGTGGGAAGTCTAAGGATTCTAAAAATGTAAAACTTAAGTTTTATTGGCAAGGGAAAGGCCCGCGTTATTGGCAAAAACAACTCATAAACACCATTTTGTCCCTGTCAGAACTGAACGTATGCCTTTATCATTGTGCGTTCGAGTGTGAATAAACAATAGACATGATCTATACACAACGCTGCGAGAGAGCACTTGTGCATGACCAGTGCGTATAATAACCTCGTATTTCTCTGCCCAAAAGAGGAGCGTTTCCTTTTGTTAAGAAATTCATATGCAGGGCACTGTTTTATAAAAGTTGACATCATATCAATTTGCCATTCTACTTCAATGCGTGTAAAAATCCAGGGCTCTGATTGGCTGTGAAGCACTGTTGCCATGGTAGTTGCCACTAAACTGGCAAGTTGACATGATGTCAACTCTTATGAAACGGGGCGCTAATGTGTGGAAACACACTCATATACTGTACTTGTATTTTATGTTATTCTCGAAATGTAAATCAATATTGTAAATGTATTTACAAAAGTTCTGAATGTGGCGGACTTTTCCGAATAAACTTGAATAAAAGTCACAACTCTCTGAAATGACATGTAGTGACATGCTTCCATGTATCATTAATTTCGTTTTATATGCATTGCGAGTGTTGTTAGGCTCGAACATAAACAAAATCAACCAAAAACAAAATACTAAATACACATAATTTAAGAAACTATAACATCAGGCCTTTACGTGAAATTAAAGGGGAAAATCGACTCTATGCAGAGTTTGGTGACGATAAATGGATGGAACAGTTGCCTTTTATTGTTAATGCTTTATGTTAAAGCATACCACTGGGTAAATACGTCAGTTTCAAATGAAAATTATATTTTCTCTGGTTCTTGAGTGGCAAAGCCCTACCCCCCCCCCCCCGCGGAAAAAAATAACTGCAATATAATTTTATGTTACATTGCATTTACTGCTTTGGTGGCAAGGTAGTGGAGCAGATAAGTGCATATTTTGGGTCGAATCGTTGAAATTGTGATAAAAGCACCAAATATTGCACGGATGTTCCTCCAGGGGTGTCACGTCAGACAATAACGAGAGTCACCCAAAATTTCCAAAATGGCTGGTCTTGGCAGCCATTTTGTCAAATGGCCACCATGTGCAACTTATATTGATCCTTTTTGCGTATAAATTGGGAATGGAACATCCTATAACCATGATTTTGGTATCATTTTAAAGACTATTAAAGGTAAATGACATGATTGGGGGTAGTCCTCAACTTGGGCTGAAACTACTCTAGAATCAAGTAAACTATGCAAGGATTCTCCTGTGAAAATCTTGTAACGTGCCCCGATAAAATTACGATACTAGAATGTTCACGCTTGATTCTCCTTAAAGGGAGAAGGCGCCAGCAACTAACAGGCATAAGTTAAGAATAAAAATTACATTGCGAGTATTGTGAGAATTATGGTACATGGTGACAAAAACAGCCTAAATAAGGGGTACTGTGTGATACTCACCCTCATCAAGGCCCTATAAATTAGTTAATTTGTGTTTATTTTACGGCTTTGTAAGTTTTACCCTAAGACAAAACTTGCAGAAACAGCTATAGGGGGAGGAGCATATCAATTCAAACAGTGCATACAGTACCACGGTGCGGCTAACACACGTCGCGTGGCATGCATTGGTCACGCATGGTCAGCTCCCTGCAGTGCACGTGCAATCTGATTGGTTGGCAAGAACTCAAATATTTTCTTAACTTATGCCTGTTAGTTGCTGGCGCATTCTCCCTTTAAGTAAACAAATCGGAGACAAATCCTTTTAGCTGGGAGATCCACTCCAGCTGGTGTATAGTTGGTATACATTTCAACTCATTTGGTTCTTGAGGCATTTTCAAGTGTTCCCAATCATGTCACTAACCTTTGAATTTACTACAAGATGATAACAAACTTAATTGGATTAATATTGACGTGTAAAGCCTTTTTTGGCACAAATGTAAGTATTTTTTATCTTTTTCTGGATTTTTTAATTTTTAGTAACTACATATTTTATTATATTTCACAAAATAATTGTGAGAAAGAAATCAAAACTTTTAAGAAAGGTGGCACTTTATATTGTCAATACTTTGCATTTTTTTTTTTTTTTTTTTTTACAAAAGTTGTTATATTGCTCCAAAGTTGATACCATGGCGTTAGCTAAAACAGCATATTGCACACTTACATATGCAACTATTGAGTAATATTTCTTTTGAATGGCCTTACATTGTGTGTGGTATCACTGATATTAACGAAAATTAAATTCTTTACAACATGACATAACATTCAACCAACAGGTGCTTATTTTCATACTGTTTTGTGGCCAGAAATAAGCTTTTTGTCCATTTCCCCAAAATTTGAATTTTTCATGAATATATTCCATATTTACATAAATAATGACACTATTACATCACACCTTTCCAAACAACCGCAGATGTATTATCTTCATAATTGTGTGAAAATGTGGCAATAATTTAATTTAATTAAAGAAGATATGGTTCTGATTTGAAACTTAAGAGCGTAGGCATATACGTATATAGTGTTTGCATTTTGTGTATAGGCACAGGCTGGTATTTTTGCATCTGCACTGCAACCACCCGAGTACACGAGTAGGAAAAAGTAAGTAAGTAAGTAAGTAAGTAAGTAAGTAAGTTACATGTAGTTAGTAAGTAAATAAGTCAGTAAGTATGTAAATAGACAAATACGTCAGTTGATAAATACATGAATGAATCAAAGAATGAATGAATGGATGGATGGATGAATGAATAAATCAATCAATCAATCAATCAATCAATCAATCAATCAATCAATCAATCAATCAATACTTGTAGCGGCAAGAAAAAAGGATGAAAGTGTATAGAAATAAGACTGCTCAAGTTAAGTTTACAATAACGCTTTCTACTTCTTGGCCAGTTAGAGGGTCTAACAGGGTCCCCTTACCATACATAACAGTAGAATAAACTAACTCATTGTTGTTTCAAAAGGTAATAGGAATAATCCCAAAACCGTTGAGATACCAAGCCCAAACTTCAGAGTGTACGTGGCACTCAGGAGAAAGCCCAAGATCTTCACACCCAGTTAAGATTGTGGATTTGGGATATCAAACAATTGGTGAGTTAT
>JZLH01S0283437.1:15791-26902 GCA_001188425.1 Eucidaris tribuloides
TAATACCGATTTAATTGCATTTTAACAATTAACAGTCATATAATGTTATGTTTTATATCTTATATCCTGTATAATAGTTACGTTGATTTATTTACCAAGTAAGACAGGTATTACTAGTTGATTCATGTGAATTCGAATAAAGAAATTAAGTGCTAGTTTTATCGAGTCATTAAGACAAGTGTATTGTAGTGTTGTTGTAAGTACACAGAGGACAGTAACCAGTTGAAATAAAGTAACTAATGAATGTAAATATCAGTTCTAGAGTAGTTGAATTTGATAGATGTTTATGTTGACTAATATCTTCATGAAATTAATAATTATGTGATATATTCATTAATCAAAAATTTCTCGTTGTATCACAGCGAACCACTCGTTAAGTCAGATGTAACCGATGCATAAACCACTACATGTATAAACGTATTACGTAAACGTATTCAACTGTGACTGGATGTTTATTTGTATTTTCGAGTCGGGTTCCCCTCTTAATGGGTCTGTTCAATTTTGTATAAAAAATATACTCGCAGAAATTTTGCATGTGTAAGCCATGCGCGCGTCTCTGTACTCTCTTTAACAAAGCACGAGTGAAATTCTTCACTCTTTAAGGAGTGAACAATTCACTCCTTAAAGAGTGAACAATTTCACTTTTTAAAGAGAGTATGGGTGTGTATGTCTGTTTTTGTCTCGAAGAGTGTGCGTTTGAAAATTATACGTCAATCCTCCTCCTAGCCCCCCCCCCCCCCAAGAAATAGTAAGTGGCCCGTGACTTTATTTTGAATGATTTTTTTTTTTTACCGATCTTATCGACTCGATTGAAGATTGTGTCATTGATTTGCATTTAGCACGTCAAAAAACATCTAAATGAATGAAATCAGCTGAAATCATATCCAATGTGAAGATTGATATAAATAAACACCTCTCATAGAAACTTGGGGTAAAATATTGAGTTTTGGTGAAAATCTGGACGGTTAAACTTCATACTTTTTCAAATTACTGGGAAGCATTTTCAAAAAATCCGCGACGTCAAACGTGCACGTGCCGTTCCAAAATTGTCCGATCAGCCGTTACCTAAATGTCGTGCGGAGGTTAGCCGTTTGACCAATCAGTGCGCTGCGCTGGTCTTCCGACGTTACACAATAACCGCGATTTGCAGTTTGAGCAAAATTGAAACTCACGGAAAGAACAACATTCTGGTAACCGAAGTCGTTATTAGTTTTTCTCATAAAACAACAAATTCATGACTGCTATGGATCTCAAACTTTCAGCACACGCATTTGTAAGTACTGAACTACCCGTTTGGTATAATTGATAATGAAGGGAAGTAATGAGCTTGCACAATGCCGCTGGTCCAAAATCAAATGAAAAAAAATACACACCTCACGATGATAATAATGGATTTTCATCGCACATACGCTACATAACACATCTAAGATTGCGGCGATGTCGAGTTTCGGGTCAAACGGTTGAGGGATTAAATTGGATCTTCCTTTTTTTTAAATGTCAAGCGATCCCGTGTCTACAATAATGCTCGTAACGCCTTTTCTTGTTTACGAGCCAGGTATCTCTCTCCTCAATAACTATAGCGAAGCAGCGAACCATGTTATGTTTATGATTGATAGGCGTGTGCAGCCAGGCATTTTGCAGAGGGGTGTTCATCGCCGGCTAAATCACGCAGGTCCCCTATAATTTTCCCGGTCAGCCCGCCACCGAAAAGTCCTCAGCGCCCGGGGTGGGGTGGGTAGTGATGAAAAATTTCCATTCCAATCTAGTCCCAAAACTTTTTTCCGCATTTGTCATTCCCAGCGTCGAAAATCGCTCAGCGGGAGGGAGGGAGGGTAAGGCGGGGGGGGGGTAGGGGTGGCGTGTTAGTAATGACGTAAATAGGTTTTCATTTCAAAACCAATTAAAGGGGAGTGACATGATTGTGGAACACTTGGGATACATGCCTCAAAACCAAATGAGTGTTAGAATATTATCACCAACTATACGCTCGCAGGAGTGGATTCTGCCCACCTGGGAAGGATTTGTCCTGTAAGTTTGTTTACTTAAGAGAATGCGCTGCGATAATACATGAAGGTTGAGTAATTTGTAATTCCATCCGGGGACGATGAAAAAATAAGCCACCATAGCGAGCCAGCACTCAGCAGGTTCGCGCGTGCTACTGAGTTATGTTGACATTGTTTATTTAGAATGAGTCAACGTTTTACTACAGAGATTTTCACAGGAGAATCCTTTGCATAAGTTTTACTTGATTCTAGAGTGTATGTTTCGGCCCAGATGTTGAGGACTACCCGCCAACATGTCATTTACCTTTAAGGTCCGAAGAGTTTTTTCCGGTCAACTCAGCAGAGAAAGTCGCTCGAGGCGGGGAGGAGGCGGAGGTGAGGGGTTGAAGGAAGAAAAACATTTGATAGGTAGTCACACAAAAAATAACTCGAAACAAGCCTAGTGTTGCACGACTTCAGCATTTTATGAGAGTCCGACCTAGTCGCCCCCCAATAGTTGGCGACTCCGACTATTAAGTCGATCTATCGGTGTTCAACGTCTTATGTGTTCAAGATTGTGCGTGTGGGGTGCCATGGGTGTCGCAGTCGCAGTCGCAGTGAGTGCAACGTACTACGGCAGGCACCTATATGATAGCATTGCATGATTATAGGCTGATCCAAGTACATTTTGGCAGTTCTGTTTGACGATTCATAAGATCAAAAGTCAAAAGATCAAGCAGCCGTACACATACACAATGCCATCATTTGCCATGACACAATGATTGGTAGTTCTGTTCAATTTTTATGTCTTTTGACTCAGTTTTTAATACAAATTAGCATGTGATAAAAAGTCGACTATTGCGCTCTGATAGTCGGAGTCGCGACTCCGTGTAGGCAGTCGCGACTACGACTTTTCGCGACTTAGTCATGCAACCCTAAACAAGCCCCTTTGCAAAAGGGGTGTTTGACACCTAAAACCTCCCCCCCCCTTTGCCAAAGGGCCAGGGGGTGTTTGAACACCCCAAACACCACCTGCGAACGCATATGTTTATGACTATACCTTGTGAACAATGAAACCCCTTGACAAGCGGGTGGCCTACATACAGAAACTGCTATAAGCCCCTTAAAAAGTATGCAAAACTGTGTGTTTCTTTATATAGTGCATATATTAATGTTATAATTGATGTATTGAACGTTCCTTTCCATTTTCTTAAATGGAACAATCGTGATTTTACTCTAGTTTTAAATGATAGGTTTACATAATTTCTTGACCGTTTTTATCTCTTAGTCTATTTCTGATCAAACTCCGTGTATCCGTTTATAGACTGCCCTCTCATGAATTAAGTATTTCTCATTTATCAAATAACCTAACACTATCAATGGAATATTAAATTTCTCTCTTTATTTTCAAGACTATATTCTGCGCTTTTCATTATTTTATTTTTTTATATCTTATCTTTTTTATCTTCCTCAAGTGTTATTCCACACGCTTGTAAGACAAGGCTGATACGTTCAGACAATATAATATATAACCAAAGACATTTTGGCGAGCAGACATGAAAGAACTAGACTAACGAGAATTATAATTCATGAAAAAGATATATGATATACTTCTATTATTTTGTACTTTCTATTATTTTGTATTTAAACTGGCCCAAGTCCATGACGCGCCAGTGAAAATAACAAAAATAGAGATAAATTGGGTTAACATAATATAATTACAGTGTAGTCATGATATTTGAAATGTATAGCATATTCATATGATAACGAGCGTGTAAATCATCCGCAACGTATTGTTATGGATCACAATAATTTTTGTTGTTAAAAGAATGACATCAGTTCCGTTGATAGTTTAAAGGTAGATGACATGACTGGGGGGGGGGGTCCTGAACTTGGGGTGAAACTATTCTAGAATCAGGTAAACTAAGCAAGGATTCTACTGTGAAAATTTTGTAGTCAAAAGTTGACTCATTCTAAAGTAACTTCCATCAGTATGCCCAAATCTATTGTGTAGCTTTGTATGGCATCTAATTCTATCACGCCCCGAGAGAAACTAAATCCTAGTACGTTCTTGCTTGATTTGGCTTAAGTAAATCCTTCCAGCCAGGAGTTACACTCCAGCTTGTGTATCTATTGTATATCTATCAGCCAGTTTGGTTCGAGTGGCATTTTTATTTCTCCCAATCATATCACTGCTTTTTAATTCCATATATGGATAAAAGGGCCCAAGTCCATGGATCTAAATAATCCACGTTAAAGCAACCAAAAGGTAATTTATCATATTTCAAGTATTTTTACCTTATATTCAAATCTACACTTCTAGCTTATCCTGATGATGACCAAATAACTTAAAATTTGTTTTGTCTATTTTTATGGCTGGTCATGGACTTGGGCCAGTTTAAATACAAAATAATAAAAATCATAAAAGAGTTTTCTATTACAGAAATATGATAACTTTTTATAGAAATTATGATTTATTGAAGAGGATACAAAATCATGCTCGTATGCGATTTGTCATGCAAAAAAAAGTTTCTGTATATTGATAGAACCTGTAATTTGTATATCAAAAATACTCTTTTATACTAAAATAATGTTTTCATGAAATATTAGAAGTAGAAAGTTGTATATTATACTCTGAAAAGAAATTGTCTCCCATTTTAACACTTTGGGTGTTGGGTTGTTTTGAACTTATGTGTATAACTTTTCAAAAATGTATGCTTTTCTGTAGAAATCCAAAAGCTGTCAAGACAAGATATTTTAATTCATTTAGTTGATTTAGTGTGTCTTCATTTTACAATGAACATCTTTGATAGGAACTTTAGTGACGTTTGTCATCCGAATTAAAAAGTATAGAACTGATTGTCTTCTCGGCGCACTGGTGGGCCGATATCACACAAAGTGTTAAGAAAGACACTCGTTAATGCATTTTTTTGTCACCTTCATATTTTCACCGTGTTTTTTTCTACTGAATGATATAATTATTGTGATATAATATAATTTTTATCAAATAAACACTGGTAATCGAAACACCATACACCGACATTAGATCAGTCTATAACTATCACACTTACTCCTCACGATAATGGGGACAAGGGTGAATTTACTGATCGCAACTCATAAATTGATCTCTTATTCTCAAGTCGGATTGTAGTCAGTAGCTAGTTTGTTTTGTTTTTGTTTTTTGTTGTTGGGGGGGGGGGTAATCGATAGTGAGGACGACAACTCCCCCAGATGACGGCTTTCTCTAAGGACTATTCGCCTGAGAACCGTTCCCCCTAGGACAATTCAGATATTTTAGACTGAGAAAATTGTCAAACTAAGGGGGAGTTTTCCTCTGGAGGAGTAGTGTGCAGGTTGGGAGTGGTCCTCCAGGGGAGCCGTCCTTTGGGTGAGTTGTCCTTCTCAAGGGAGTCGTCCTCTGGGTGAGTTGTCCTTCTCCCAGACGGGAGTTGTCCTTCAGGAGAGTTGTTCTAAAACCATCATCAGAAAAAATACAAGCTGGAATGACGGCAGAATAAGAAATATAACTGGCAAAATATTGTCGTTGGTCGTCGGTTAGTTATAGTATAGTAGTAGTTATAGTAGTGTAGTAGTAGTAGTTAGATTAGTAGTTATAGTAGTAGTAGAAGTACTAGGAGAAGTAGTAGTAGTAAACAAGTAGTAGTAGTAGTAGTGTGTGGTGGTGTATTGAGAAGCAGCATACATGTGACATGTTACACAGCAGTATCAGTAGTAATAGTAATAGTAATAGATAGTTAGTAGTAGTGCATGTAGTATAGTAGTAGTGTGTAGTTAGTAGTAGTAGTAAGTAGTAGTAGTAGTATAGTAGTAGTAGTTCTAGAATAGTAGCAGAGTAGTGTAGTAGAAATAGTAGTTGTAGTAATCGTGGTGGTGGTGTGATTAGAAGCAGGTGTACATGTACTTCAAGAAAGTAGTAGTTAATAGTAGTAGTAGTAGTTAGTAGTAGTAGTAGTACGTAGTGTAGTAGTGAGTAGTAGAAATAGTGAGTAGTAGTAGTAGTAGTAGTAGTAGAAGTAGTTGAAATAGAAAACATAGTGATAGCAAGGCGTGTAGGCTGGTTTGGACACGGGTGAGGTGCACACTCTTGGGTGAGGTGGAACTTAAAGTGACCATGGGAGGTGCACATCTTAGGGAGGTGGAACTAAAAGTTGAGTAAACGGCAGTTTTGAAACGACAAAAGTGGTCTGCAATTTCGTTTTGCTTGCCAGGGGCGGAACTCCTATGGCTCTGTGGGGGGGGGCGATGACGTGACCCAAGTGCACCCCCCCCCCAAAGCCTACTCCCTTGACAGGGGCGTCTCTGGACAGTGATGGTGAATGCAGTCAGTATCGAAAAAAATGGCTCCAACTGAAGCTCGAGTAAGCAAATATGAAGAGCTCTCTCTAGTGTATTGGCAGTGGGTAGAGTTTGCGATTCGCGGAACTTCGTGGGACAAATTACGAGTCGTCAGGAAAAATAACATGCATGATATACATACAATCTCTTGCCATGTTGTAGTAGGGTGCGATCTATATTGCAAAGTATTGTAAGGATGCTGCTCTTGTCATTGAATTCATGGGTTTTCATCCATAGAGTACTCTTCCATCCACACCAATATAATTAAACACATCAAAAATGCTTAAAGTGTAAGTATTTGGCCATTCCTGGATTTTTGCAATAGGTTTATTACACAACATATTTCTTTGGTTAACACATGCATCCAAACTTTGGGATTAATGATACATGTATATGACTGTATGGCTTTTCAGAAAATTTCGAAATTCCTACTCACCTTGTCGAACCAAGCTGACTATTTCACTCATTTACGCAAAAACTAATTTTGTGACTTATTGTTCATTTTGCTCGACAGGTCACAAATAAATGTGTGAACTTAGTTGTTTATGTACGATGTAGTTCTTCCCTCGTTTCTCAAGGGTCACCATAATGATAATGGAGCAATAGACGCTTTTCCTGTACAGAGCTGATTTCTTCCTCAAATTACCGGTTATAAGTGGTCTTGCTGCGGAAATATTTCAACTGGGGAAGTCATTTTATCACTGAAGATGTTAGCAATAAAGATATGCCAGGTCAAAAATGCATGTACAACGTCGAGAAGAAACAATCAACCTCACCTAAAGATGAATACTTTAGAGAGGTCATTGCACCAGTGTTGTGTTCGAGTACGTCTATTTGAATAAAAAAAAAAGTCGTTTATATCAAAAAAAAAGTTATCAAACTAGAACCAGAAAAATCAGTGATTCGTGTACGTACCGCATATGAGGAAATTAGCCAGCAGACCTGGTACACACCGTGTAGCAGTGGCGAAGCAGGATTTTTTTTTGGGGGGGGGGCGCATGATATACGTTTTGATCGAAACACAACCCACACAAACACACACTCACACACACAACAATACAAGACAAACACACAGATACAGCCACAACACACACACACATACACACACACACACACAATACACACACACAACACACACACACACACACACACACACACACACACACACACACACACACACAACACACACACCAAATATAGAAATGTTAATTTGGAGAATTTCCTGGTGTCATCTCCTGTTTTGAAAGTAAAACCCAACTTATCAAGTCCCAGATTTTGCTTATGTAGTCTTAGAACGTGCATTGTGAAAAATGAGGGGGTTAATTTTACCCAGAATAAAAACTCAAATGGGAAAACAAAATTATTTCTACACGGTGTAACACCATAGAACATCCTTCCGAATCATATTATTAGAAACCCACTTCAAGTTTGACATTTTTTTCTCTTGGTTATATGCGTTCAAACTCTGATAAGCTGGTCCGTTTTTGTTATTTGTTACTGATGGAACATGTGTTTTGTTTTAAAATCGTGCTGTTCCTGTTGTTTACATGTGTTATGTTTATAGGCTTATATAGGGCTTCCATGGAATACTGCTTAATCACTATTGTGCCACCCTTCTTGAAAATTACATAAAGAAACAGATTAATTAATTAACTAATACATACATGCATACATACATACATAAATGGATACATACATACATACATACATACATACATACATACCAATACATACATACATACATACATACTGTACATGCATACATACACACACATACATACTGTCATTGCATACATACACACACACACATACATACATACACACACATACATATACATACATACATACATACATACATACCATACATACACACAAACACACACATACACACCGTACATAAATTATATATACATAAACATACACACAAACACACACATACACACCGTACATAAATTATTATTACATAAACATACATACATACATACATACATACATACATACATACATACATACATGCATGCACAGATACATACATACATGCATCCATAGATACATAAACATGGGATAGGGACCAAACTTCCACCTTCCTTTTATCTTATCTTATTCTTAAGTCTGTTTACTGTCCGATCAACAGGAGGTATGGCCCCGTTTGCCCCCTTAATTGGTTAGGCCTATACCTTGTAGGATGCGTGGCTTCCGCCTTCAGGACTACACTACCTGTGTCCGTCATATTACCTGTTCCAGTCATGCCAGTTGGCAGCAATTGGCAAAATGACGTAACTGACCTGTATAGACACGGATGAATTTCTCTCACAAGAAAGACACTTTAAAATTGACAAGCTTACTCAATACACACATATACAAACACATGATAATTCATGTTAATTTACAAAATACATCCAATATCAAATCAGTGGGGCGACCATGGCAACTATGAATAACAAATGTGAAGATACTTAAGTGTCATCAGAATAATAAGGATTTTAAACCAAATCTATCAGGTAAGAAATGTACATTCATACAATAGAGCGATGCGAGAACGATACCAGAGGAGCAGTAGATTAGTTGGAGTTTAGCCAGTAAAAGGAAATGGCAATTGGCAAGATTGGAAGTAGTCCTCAAGTTAGGATAATATAATGTCCCAGAATCAAGGACACTGTTAAAAGATAAACTGGAATATTGGTTGAAGTGGAAAATCTTTCATCAGAGTTTCCAGTTTCCTTGGTTTTCCTGTGAAAGCATATCACATTTGCATTGTAATATGCGTGGGAACAGTTCACTTCAAATGTTATGAATATAGTTGTAGTATTGGCAGTTTAAATAGGTGCATTTTCCATCACCGTCCCTTTGTGTTGCAATATTAACTATTACAATTGTCCCACATATTAATTTCTATGTTAGTACTTTGCCAACATGATGAATTATGTAGGTTTGTAAAAAAAAAAAAAGTGAAGTGTTCTGTTGTTTTCAACTGCTCTCTTCTGTACTAGAGTGATATTTTCGGAATATCTTCTGTTCGTAGACAAATTCAAGACAAATCATTCCAACCTGAGTATACTCTCTTGCCAATTTATATATCAACTTACTTGGTTCATGAGGCATTTTGACATCTCCCAATCATACCACGGTCCTTTAAGCAAGATCTTTAACAGGTAACAAATGTAGATTTTTTTTTGCATGATTAGAATGGGGTGATTGGATCACGATACGAGAGAAGTCTCAGATTCATTGGAATTCAAACAGATATTTATCAGGGAGGCCGATGATGGGCAGCGCAATTAGCTACGGTAACGAAGAAAATAGCAAAGTGAAAACGAAAATAACATAATCATAATACAATACAATACAATACAATTAGTTCTTAATACTACATTTTAATAAACCAGAATTGAGTTCTTTTTAAAACGAAAACAACTATATAGAACTAAAACAACAACAATGTTTCAGCTCCCATCTGAATGTGTGCATCGAAGCTCTGCCCAAGTGCGATATATTATGCTGGCTGATGTGTGCTTTCAGACTACATTTTATATTCAAGAGTTCACCACTTAGACAAGATATTAGAGTAATAGGCTAACATTGTGGAGCTTCAATTCAAAAAAAAAATGTCTAACTTTGATATCTGAGCTACATAGTATATAGTGTTTATGCTGCGAACTGGCAAAATATGCATGAATAAACAATTTCCACTCCGGTGGAGGATAAATTAGCTTAGATCTGCATGCAGTCAGTCTATGGCAGGAATTGGGCAGGTGAATCCGGTCAGCTTGAATGCTTGTAGATTTTTCATTTTTTAAAGCACTAAATCATCCTTTTGAAATAGTTTTTTCAGGGCTTCATTTTTAGACCTTTTCAAAGACATTTAGAGCATGGGGGATTATGTAGCTCACATTTTTAAAACTGTGGCTATTGTTAGGCTGTGGCTTTGTAGGATAAAAATATAATGACCCATTTTACGTAAGAATAATATTTACCTTAGAAGTTATTTTGAGTTTATTACCATCATAATATTATACATTTGCAGATATCTTGAATTGTCCAGAATCTCCTGTCATTTTTTCATCAACAACGTGACAGTAGAATTGTCAGTGGTCGAAGTAGGTCTGAAGTTACCTGGCGACGCCTCGTCTATCGGTTTCTATCAGCCTACCTCGAGTGTCTAGCTAAAGTTTGTAGGGTTTTTAAAGTACCAGACAATGCACATGCGTGCCTTAATCAATTAGTACTCTTTTGCTACTGATACGGGTATCTTAATGGCCGCAATAAAATTACCTGTGGGAAAACAAATTGTCCGTCAAATTACCGTCCGAACCGGTACCGAAGAAGGGCCGCGTCACGACCAAATTAAAACACAATTATGTCGCTCCCACTTTTATTGTGCAAACTCCGTTAAGATGAAAGAAACACGCCTTTTGAGCACTGAACTAGTGCTTTTGAGTCGCCACGTCCATGGCTTAAGCAGTGCATGGCAGAGCCAGGATTTTTCAACGTGGAGGCATGAAAGGAGTTTTGCTCAAATAACGCATAGCATGCGCGCACGCACAATACACGTAAACATATACATATCACACACATAAACACCTAACACACACGCACACAGACGCACACAGACACACACACACACACACACACACACACACACACACACACACACACACACACACACACACACACACACACACACACACACACACACACACACACACACACTACTACGTACGTACGTACGAACTTTTTCGCGTAGTCTTAAAGAAAATACACAGTACTGCTTGA
>JZLH01S0283467.1:9972-24023 GCA_001188425.1 Eucidaris tribuloides
GAATAATACGGATCTTTAAAAGTCATGTGTAATAAAGAGGGACAATTTATGGAAAAGTCTATTTCAGCGGGAGGGCGATTGTTCTCGTTTTGCATGTCTTCTTAGATATTGGAGGGTGCTAGACAATATCATACCTGCCAACCAATACGGACTTTCCAGGGCGTGATCTGGTTTATTACAGAAAATTATTAGGCCCGGGTACAAACCAACAAGCAAAAAGCGAAGATGTATAATGAGATAAAACCATGAATCGACCAAAATAAATGAAACTTAGTGAACAAATGCCTTGTTCGTTAGTTAGAGTGATTTTAATTCAATGCCAATTGTAATGAAAATTATTGTGTACTTCACTGAGTGAGATAACGAACGAAAGGTCTGTTTTATTCATGCTTTTTATAGCGAACTGTTTGGTTCAGCTTTGCCAAATATTTTATTACACGTATAATCTCATTTTTTAATTATGTATACCTTTTTTATTGTTTACCGTTCCACCTAATAACGTGTATAAGACCAGAACTGCCTGGGAAAAATCGTACTGGTTTGGACAGGTATGATATATACATGTAATATGTGGTCATTAATATAGATATATAACTATATATATGAATTACCACATTTGATTTGTTTACGTTACATTACATGATACTTGATAGCCAAGCTCTGTACAAAGTCAGATCCACCTGGGACAGAAAAAGAATTGGACCTGTGAGAAATATGCTTGCAGGGGAGGGGGCGGGGGATTGGTGTAAAACAAAAAAGAAAATTAAATTTAGGAACTTTATAGAACTTGATCGAATAGACAGTTTAACAGATTGTTCCGAATGCAAATTGACCCCTGCTCCACAGTTAAAATGGATACACACTCGCATTTTTCTTTTTCTGGTAATTTTACCACACTACGTATTCATAGTTTCACTCAAACCCCGCCCGCCCCCCAATAAATAGAATACAGTGTTGAAAAACCAGAGAATATCATGTTCAACCATGTCGGGGAGGCCGATGGGTATGCCTGCCGCACATCCCACATCAATTTCGTATTTAATTGCAAGGTGCCTCATGGCGATGTATGTTATACATCTGATTAGTATTCGTAAGTCATAATTGAAACAATAGTGGAGAAGAAGTGCCAAAAGCTTGTGACCTTTCGACCTTCAACGTCCAAGCCAGATTCAGTGAACATTGTCCTGGATCATATTACACACTTGACCGAGAAGACGACGAAATGTCCATCAGCAATTTTAATGTTGTTGCCTGTTAACGAGGCTGTCAATCACACGGGGTGGTTAAAGGGCGTGCGTGTTGACCTTTGACCTTTTGTCTTTCAACTTTAAATCTGGTTTCAGTTCTAACTACCCCATATACACATGTGAAGCTCCAAATTTGATCAAAACCAAGTCAACCAACCCCAGATCATAAAACGCTGAATGATTTTAACATCACGATTGAAAGAAAAAGGTCTAAAGGGTCACAGCACTTTAGACAGTTGTGTGGATATTTGAACCTTTAACAGCAACAAATTATAATTAAAATTTGCTGGCATTGGAATTTCGGTCAAGTTGATCGTTTGGGTCAAGTGCGTTATATGATGCAGAAAGTTCACTGAATGCTTTTGAGGTTGAAAGTGTCAAGGGTCACAAAGCTTTGCATTCTTTCCACTTGTTTCCAATTATGGACTTACTGAAATTATAATCAGATTGGCGGATACTACATGCCAATGACAGCATTATTTTGAATTAAATTCTAGAAATTGACAGTTCATGACGAGTGGCCGCGACGGCCGATGACCCATCGACTCGACATGGTTGAATGCTCTGTTTGTTTTTTCACGGTATTCTTATTTTTATTGTGTGGGGGGGGGGGGTTGATGGTATGAAACTATGATATCGGTAGATTGTTGGTAAAAATTGACAGAAAAGAAAAACTGGATGTGTATCGATTTTTTAATCCTGTGCGGGTCTTTGCATTCGGAACAAGTTGTAAACTGTGCTTTGAGTCAAAGTTCTATAGAAGTTCCCCTAAATTTATTTTCTTTTGTTTACCGATCCCGCGACCCTCCCCTGGCAAGTCATTTATTTTCTTCCAGGTCCAATTCTTTTTCTGTCGCAGTGTGGCATCTGACTTGTACAGAAAGTTGAGGCTATCAGTATACATGTAGTGTAACGTTATGTAAAAAAAAATCAATTGGTTATACTATTAGATTATATTATATATCTATATATTAGATACCACATATACATGTATATATCGATACCTGAAACCCAGTACTGTATTTTTCAGGCAGTTCTGTTCTTATTACAGTATATTAGGATGGAACGGTAAACAATAAAAAAGGGTTACATAATTAAAAAAATTGAGATTTTATAGTGTGATGAGAAAATATTGCAACAGCTGAACAAAAAGTTTCTTATTGAGAAAATAGCATGAATAAAAACAGACTTTTGTTTTCCGTCACTCACCAGTGAATGTAAACAATATTTTCATTACAATTTGGGGGCATTGAATTAAAATCACTTATACTAACCAAAGGATTTGCTCAGATAGTTTCATTTATTTTGGTCATTTCTGTTTGTTATAATCTTCGTTTTTTGTTGTTGTCTGTTACGCTAATATGTAATAAGACCAGGAACTTGGCCCTGAAACTTCCGTATGGTTGGCAGCGTATGAAATCTCGATTAGTCACTCAATATCTCAAGACATGCAAAACCGAGAATTGTCCCTCGATGAAATAAGATTTTCATTTTGATCCGCTCTTTATTTTACCATTTTGACTTTTAAGGACTCAGTCATTATTTCCCCTTCCACCCAATTCCAAAATTTTGTAGTGATAATTAGCTGGGGTGGTGATTTGGGGGGGGGGAGGGCAGGCCACCCCTCCCTGGAACTTTTTCAAAATTTCAGAAAATCATGGGTTTCCACAGGTATTATTCATGAATTTTTCGGTCTTTCTTGACATATTGACCCCCCCCCCACCCCACCATGGATTTTTCGCCCTTCCCAAAGAATTTTACTCTGGTGCTGCCATGTAATGATCCATCCTTGTCCAATATACAAGGAAATTTAAGCCGCATATGAAGTGTAAAATAGGCTTGTCATATGTACGTTTTCAAGAAATGTTTGATAATGCAAGGGGCAGATACTTTTTCTTGTCAATGCCCAAAATTGCCAATGTAAATATTTTCTAAGACGTTGTGGATCCTGTCACATAATGCAATGTAATATTACACTTTCTCTCCCCGTCTTTTTTCCCCATATTGATAGCGTTGTCAGAATTTCCCATCATTAAATTCAGCTTTCAGCTTATAAACTGAATGATAGTTCATGCTGATTTGTGGTGTTCGAGCTACCCATTGAGAGTGCTGCTACATGGGTACCGTTCAATCTATCATTAAATTCAGTCTCCAGCCTCAATAAACCTGAAATAATTTTCATCTGGTGATTTTAATTTTGTATATTGAGTACCATGTTGAGAGTCATTGCTAGCAGTGTAATTCAATACCGTAAGCGGCTCACTCTGTGTAAAGTGTATCATGTGTTGTACACGAAAAACAGCTGTGGTTCAGGGTAATTTTTAAAAGCAAAAGCGGTATCTGCATTTTGGCATATCAATAATATTCATTTGGGGAATTGGGCGGGGGGCTGGGCGGCGCGGGGGGGGGGGGGGGGGGGGGGGCCAGTCAAATTTTATTGCTGATAACATGCTGAACAAAAAAACGCGTTTAAAGGGGTGTGTTTTTTCAGTTTTGGCGGGCCGCGCTGTGCACTGTTAAGGGTATAAAAAAACACTGATGTTTCCAAAAAAGGGGTGCGTTTGAAAGACTGGTTCAAAGCGTATTTAGGGTATGTTTCTTTCTTCAAAGCTTTTTTTTTTAAAGACTGGGCCAAACGTTGTTGCAGGGTATGTTTTTTTCCAAGCTTTGTCTTTTGAAGCTTATTGTAGCAGTAGGCAAAACTTGTTTAGGGTCATATTCTGCGCGCCAACTTGTTTAGGGTGGCCAAAATGTGTGAATGAAGCCCGCGAAAACCTTGTTTTAGGGTGGTTATTTTGCAAACAGAGAAACTTGTTTTAGGGGGATCTGTGGCAAAACTTTGGTCCGCATGTGTTACAGCATTATATTTTGACTGGCCCTCGCGGGGGGGGGGTGTGGAGGGGGGGGTATTTTGGGGATGATCCATGCTTGGGCGTTGTTTTTGTGTCGTGTGAAAAATCTCTATTTGGGGTACACCTTGAAAAAAATCTTTGGTGTGGCTTTTGTTTCCTGTGGCGCGGTGTACATGGAAATGCTAAAAAAAAAATCTTGTTTCTGGCTGTTATTTCTGAAAGTCAATGTACATGCAGTGATCGTAACATTCTATACACGAAAGTGGCCACCGTATAGAGATTTCACCTTTAAAAGCCTCTAATATGATCACCTTGAAAGTACAATTTTTTCAGGGCGTATATTTTCAGCTTATCAATAGACTTAGCAGCACTGAGAGTGACTATGTACTTAGATTTTTTTTTAACTGGTCAATTGTTATTTGTGTCATATAAGAATCGTCTCTGATTTTGCCATCATATATACAGTGATACATGTAGTGAATTGCAAGATCCAATATATTTGAGGCTTCAGCTTTATCAAAATACTAGTGAGAAACTACTGGCACAAAAGTGTGAGTAAGAGAGAGAGCTGTGGAGAGGTGTGTGGTGTGGATGGACATGTGTTGTGGTCGACTTGTGGGTGTTGTGGCTACGGATGTGTGTGCAACCGGGTGGGGTGTGGTGTGTGTGTGTTGTGTGTGCTGTGTGTGTGGGTGTCGGGTGTGGGTGTGGGTGTGATGTGTGTGTTGTGTGTGTGTGTGTGTGTGTGTGTGTGTGTGTGTGTGTGTGTGTGTGTGTGGTGTGTGATGTGTGTGTCGATTGGTGTGTGTGTGTGTGGTTGCTGTGTGTTTGGCTGCTGGGGTGGCATGCTCGTGTGTTGTTGTGTTGCTCGTAATCTGTTCAAACGGGACGTGAAGTATGACACGCGTTCCCTATGCAGATTGGGACGTTAGGAAAACAGCGGACGGTTCCCACCCTCAAGAATTGGCCAAAATAAGCCACTAATGATTCACTTGATGAGTACAATTTTTTTCAGGCTTATATTTTCAGACGCTTATCAAGTACACTTATAGAGCGTGCATGGAGGACTTATGCTAACTTAGATTTTTTTTTTTTATATAAGCTGTTCGATTGTGCTTAATTATGTGTCACTTATAAGATCGTTTCTATAATTTTAGACCAATATACAAGATGTAAATGGTTAGTAATGCAATATCAATATCAATATTTGAGGGCTTCAGCCTTTATCAAAAATACAGGAGAAAACTACTGTGCACAAAAGTGTAAGAGAGAGAGTGTGTTGGGGGGGGGTGGGGGTGGGTGGGTGTGTGTGTGTGGATGTGGATGGGTGGGTGGGTGGGTGGGTGGGTGTGTGTGTGTGTGGGTGAGTGAGTGAGTGCGAGTTTGTAATCGCCTCCAACCGTGGACGTTTTAGATTAATTTTACTGTACAACTGCGGACGTACCTTCCAGGGGGGACGGTCCACGTTTTTAAATCTTGTTGTAATTGAGGTGCTCATGCGGCATTACAACCAGTAAGCAAAGTGTGGGGATATATAGAGAACGTCTGCATTTGGAGGTTATGTACTGTAATGTATACGTCCGCAATTGTCAGAAGTTTCGTCCTCATTTAATAGGTAAAAATTGCCGTGTGTGTCCTCGGTATTACCGTTACAAATGCACACTCACACACAGATACAGTCACATTAAAAATTGTACGTCCTCGGTGGAAGGTGATTACACGCATGTGTGTGTGTGTCTGTGTGTGTTTTATACAAATCACAAACCATTCCAAATAGGACATACAAATAAACAGAAACAAACACAAAAGTCGGTTTTTGTTGCCCATTTTATTGGTACAAAAATGCCCCCACCCTAACCCCTAATTATTCATCAGTTGTATACATTTACAGTTACTACATGTGCACACTTAAAAACAAAGTTATAAGAGTACAGATTAATACAGCATAATGGGCACAAATTGGACACACTGTACACACTTGTGTACCAGTACAGCTGTATCTGAATTCTAATCTAAAACTCATACTTGAAGAATATGTACAAAAGTATACACCCTGAAATTAAGCATAATGCGTATGTACATTAAATAATACATTTGACAATGAGTCAAAACTTGTATTATTAATAGTCTTACTACTACGGTATATACTTACAATTTAAATACAAAATTGAGTTAATCATTCACAATTGATTGCCATGGCTACTACATGATCATGTCCAATATACTGTAAGTACTCTACAACAAAGTCACAGTATTATCTTTGAAACAATTGGCATGTTTTGATATGTGTATGTGTGTCTGATGTCTGTATGTGTGCATGCCGCATATGAATGTCAACGGCCATGTATAAGACACTGAAAACATTCTAGTAAACATGAATGCATGATACATGTATTTTATCAGTTTTGTTACAGCATTCTACACATACTGTACAATACAGTACTAACAACCAGTTTAACAATACATGTACATGTATTGAAACGGGTTGACATCTAAGAACCACCTCGTGTTCTTTACCTGGTCATAGAGATAAAATGTGATTACATCTTCCCCAAAGCAGTTGCTGACAAAGTAAAATAATTCACACAATGCACAGTTTTCAATACAGTGCACTCTCGTTATAAAGAAGTCCTCGGGGACCCATGAAATTTGTTCTTTATAACGAAATTCAGGGTTGCAAAAACAATAGAATACAAAGGGAATCCAACATATGGGACCAGAGATTTTACTTCTTTATAATGAAATTTTGTTGTATCGGTGTTCTTTATAACGAGAGTACACTGTAATCTTAAATTTACCCTAAACTACATGCAGCTAACCTAACCCCAAATCCACCACTACCCACCCTCACATCTGATAGACCACCCATAACAGACCCTGGTACAAATTACAGTCAAACCCTTTTTATGAGAACATTAGTATGAGGACCTGTTTATTACAAGAACATTTGTCTACTCTAGTCCCAATTATTCTTCCACAGACCTCGGCCCATTATGATTCTCATATAACGAGAACGTATGTAACAAAGTTTCAGCTGAAGTGCGGTGAATCTTGCATCCCTAAAATAAAGGAAAACGTGGCAAATTGATCCTAATCATAGTGATCACTCGCTTCAGGCTTACATCACCTAACAAGGGAAATGGGCAAAAAAGTAAGGGGTCCGTTGACTATTTTTTCCTTCAATTTGTAAAAGACAAAGCATTGCAAAGAAAAATTTCCATGGCATTAAAGACAAGAGTACGGGATTTGCACGTCGGAAAACGGCAAAATGAAAGAAATCAGCTCAAATCGTTCACAATGTGAAGAATAGTATAAATTAACACCTGTCATAGAACCTTTGGGTAGAATACGTAGTTTTGGTGAAAATCTGGACCTTTAAACTTTAAAATTTACAGTGATGTTAATGTGCACAGGCCGTTCCAAAATTGTCCGATCAGCCGTTAGCCGAAGGTTATGCGGAGTTTAGCCGTTTAACCAATTAGTGTGCTCCGCTGGTCATGCGAACGTACACATAACCATGATTCGCAATTTGAACAAAATTTAAACTCGCGGAAAGAACAATATTCTGGTAACATATCATTATTAGTTTTTCTCATAAAACAACAAATTCATGACGTAACACACCATTTGTAAGTACTATACCATTTGGTATTGATAATGAAGGGAAGTTATGGACTTGCAAATCCCAATCACATTCTTTAATAGATGATATATGTCGAAAGATACACAATAGCAGAAAGTTTCATTTTGCACCATCTACCCAAACTATACTTTGGCTTTAACTCAGTTTATAATGCAACCAAAAGTCAGGATAGCAAGTGAAAATTGGCTGCTGGGCAGTCAATGGGTATGCCTCTACCATCCCTAGCCCCCCCCCCCCCTCCCCAGCCAAACCCACGCTGTGGTACTTCCTAAACTTTTCCTTCCTTCTTTACAGTTACCCACAGTAATAAGCTTTTGCAACAGGATGGTAGGCAAAGACAGTAATTTTGAGCAAAAAATCAGTCTGCACATGCACGAGACTACATACATTCTCTCCGTCCTCTTACTTTCAGAATGGTTTCGACCGATTTGACGTTCGGTCTCCAAACATGGCAGAAGATGTTTGAAAATAGATCACTTTCATAATGTATCAAAATTTATGACTTTTTTTTTTCCGAAGCTGAGCGATGAACTGTGTCTTTCATGTATTTCTATGAATACATTTCTGATTCAGATGAAATAATGCAAATTGTATGTATTGTTATTATGACCAGCAACCTTCACAAGCTACCAGGTTGTGAACAAACTTGGTGTGTGTGAAATTTGCATACATTATGAAAACTAGTCTATTGAGTGCGTGAATACTCTATTAGCTAACATCTGTTCTGTAAAGCGAAAGCACTTTCAAAACACTGCTGAGACAGATCGCGAGTATGTAGGGAAACTACCTTCCTTTTTGCCTGCCGTTCTGTTGTGAAAGCTAGTTGTACCATCAGTGACCCATCACCAGAGATGCCAAACTCTTACGAATAAAAAAAGTATTTTCGTCTGAAAAAAAAAAGTATTTTAGCTTGAAAAGAAGTATTTTTATCTTTTTTCCATAGAAGTGTGCACAAAGTGATTCCACAGAAAAAAAGGTATTTTAAGGCATTTTGCTCAAAATCACATGTATTTACAACTAAAAAAAAGTATGAAATACTGCAAAATATTAACACTTGGCATCATTGCGTCACCTTTGACTCTCAAATTTAAACAATCTATTTGTGGCGGTGGCATAATATAATCATAATAAGTAACACATAAAACTATCATATCATTTGACTCTTTCTCAAACTCTTTTGTTTTCTATTGTGAACTGCAGTGTCTTTTTATCACTTAAAAATAATTATGGCAGACACTATGGCTGCATTTTATTTCAAACCCCATTTCCCCACTTCCAGTCCTCCCAAACCAAAATTTGATTGAATAATTTACACATAAATTATATGAATAGACTTTCTGATTTTTGTTTTCCCTCAGTAGGGGAGTTGATTAAATTTCAAGGAAATATGGAATACATATAACAAGCTCGCGTCAAATATTGCATGATTTTTTTTCAGGAATGAATGTTTGGCAAAACACTGATCTACTAATGCAAAAAAATATTAAGACAGGTACATGTCATATTTTCAAATTGATCTGTTTACATATTGAAGATTTAGGTTACATCACATAAAGGCACATTCGAAGAAACATTTTCAATGACACGCTACATATTTCAAATCAATTAAAAATGAAAATCAAAGAACACAAAAAGAACAAATATAAAATTTACAATTTTACAAATAGCACTACGCACACATACAGTACAACTGCACACTAGAAATTTATTTACATCATTACTTTTGTAATCTAAAGAAACATTTAAAAAGAAGTTTTTATGAGCATTTCATAGAAAACCGGTATCATCCTTTTTTCAATTTCTCCATGGAAAAATTCCAAAATGTGTTTTTTCCTCTCAAATTTGACACATTTAGTTTACCAATATGTTTATATTCTAAATTTTCACCACCGTTATGTATACTACCCCCTCCCCCCAAAAAAAATAAATAAATAAATAAAGGAAAAACAATCACATTATCCATTATAAATTACATTTATTTTATTTTTTTTTTACATTTTATACACTGAACTGATATGCTTCAGGTAGCATACATTCATCAAAAGATGAGATAGTGAATAAAGAAACCTGTGTAGTGTATATGATCCAACACAATTAGATTTAAATTTCAACCTGACGTTGAATATTTCACATTTCAATTGGTCCACATGTACAAATGGATGTTTAATGTAGATGCCTTGTGTCCAAGTATGGAGAAATATTTGTTTAAAAAATAAAGAAATACTGTAAACTTTGTGTAAGTCGTATCACTGGGGACCACACAAATCATGTCGACTTAGATGAAATTCGAGTTACAGTTTTGTATACAATTCTATGTTAGAGATGAAGAAACATGTATAGGGAAATGAAGGCTGTCATGACTGTACCAATGTAGGGGAAAATGAGAAAGGCAGAGAGGGAATGGGCAATTTATATCTTTACGGTCATGCTGACAGGCAGAGATCAGAAGGTCAACCCATTAAGACTATCAAGAATGACAGTTGTGCCCAATTCGACCTAGATGAATGATTTAACACATGTTTGCTCCTTTTGGGACTTGAAAATATGTTCGAGATAGGAGAAATTTGATTTTAAAAATCGACTTGAGAGAAAAACTTTTCATTGACAAAGCACACAGCAAATTGTGACTGTCAAAAATATTCAACATAGGCGATAAATCAACTCGTGCGATGTCGAGTTGTGCGGAGTCATCTGTAGTCACTTCCTTTTTAATATTAGTTAAAGCAGAAGATACAGTTATCATTTAATTGTCTAAATTTTGGATTTACTCACCAAGTTTTGTAATTTTTTTATGTGTGTATCAAAACATGATTTGTCTTGATTTATGTTTATTGAGCTATGTTACCATCAAAGATGAATGGTATACTCAAAAAAGTCCCGGGGGCGGGGGGGGGGGGGGGGGGGGGGGGCCACTGTGATTACAAGGGTACACCATGCGCGTGATGGACTTCAAAATGGACCTATACAAGTAATTGAGAAGTCTCAGAATACCCTAAACAAGTATCAAAGTTTTGAAAAGATACCCTTTTTAAGTAGACCTTCTGTTAAAAGTATACCCTTTTTTCTGATTTTGGCGATTTTACGTGCGTACATCGTCCGACCGTGAAAACCAAACCTTTTTACGCATTTTTTCACACACACATGGTGTACACATTGTAATGGCACTGGCCCCCCTGGGAAAAAGTCCCTAATTTATCCAATCCATGTGTCATTCCAAAAAAAATAAACCCACAGAAAGAAAAGTCAAATTTAAAAGGCATATCATTTAGTTGTTAAATATAGAATACAATTTGGGTCACATCACTGGCATGTACATTTCATGCCACATCACAATAATTCAAACCAGTGTTTATATCTTATCTTGAAACAAACCACTTTTCCATACTCAAAGTACCACATTTGGACAACCTCCACTGTCATATGGATCATTGTTATTGTACTTGAAGCAGAGATCACGACTGAATTTTACACAATTTGTCATCTCTGCAGCTGCAAACACTGACCAATCACAGATTAATTAAATTAATAATTGCACTCCAATGTATAAACTAGAACCGGGTCGCGTATATGAAATTTCCTCATCAAAAGGCAATGAAGTGAATGGACATTAGAATCCCTGACTGATTCACTCAGACTCTGTTCACATTAATATTTGTTGCTACCCGACAAACACTGCCTGTTTCACTCAATATAACACAAGCATAACCAGTATGTAGGCAGCAGCTAACATTACAGCACAAATGCCATGTTATTTGGACCATTGTCCTCTGGCTCAAAATGTCCTAAATGTATAGACCCAATCTGTTTTCAGAACAAGACATCGCCTCGTCCTCCCTTACTTTGGGGCTTTCAAGAGTACAACAAAATATGAGTATCTTCATCTACAATGCATTTCTTCAGTTCAAGAGCAGCTGTAAACCTGGGTTACTGCATCATCTTTTGTTGTGCTCTCAAAGCTCCCGAGCTACAGTGCACGTCACATTCTCCAAACCGAACAAATCCATAGGTACACCAAAAAAATCACAATTATTACATACTTGTACATTCTTGGAACTTTTGCCCAAAACAATCAATTCTACCTATCTTCAATTCGTTCAATTTCAATTTGACTATACACATCATCACGTTTAATTGATTTCATAATTGAATGATTACAAATTCTTCTATTACTAAAAGTTTTAATTAGCAAATTATTCAATGCTTTGAATTTCATTGATAAAAGCTTTGATACAAGGCTTGTATGTTGTAATAACTAATAAGAAATTGTGAACATGCAAAAGCCAAGCAATAGACAGTAATTTCACATGATGCAGAGGATGACTATACATGTTTGCTATTTTTAAGATTCACATTTTGGTACTGGTGTCCATAACAAAATGACTGAATTCACTTGACATCAAGACATTGTTTGATGTAGCATAAATTGTATGAAGTTTGAAAAGCCTTTGTACCGGGTCTGCTGTCATTTGAATCTACGGGGTAGACGCTCACTGACTGATGGTATTCCAAATGTTTGTCAATCAACGATCAGGTCATAAATACAATGAGTGTTACCTTTGTGCCTTTTGAATTGATTGAAAAAGGCCACATTGCCCACTCTAAATGTGGTGCTATTTTAGCTTTGAAGGGAATTTCTCTCTAAGGCTATTCAGAACAAATATATACCCCATCACCATGATACCCTGATAAAGTCGCACAACCCAAAAGTAAGGAAAGTGCCAAATATCGTAAAGTATGACAGTGAAGTGTCCTGAAAAAAATCCAAAGTTTTATGACCTTGACATGTTGCAAAAGTTTGAATATTTATATGTTTACCTTAAGTATATTTCTTTCTATGTTTATGTTTCATAAGTTACAGATATGCAACTTTATCAGGGTATCGTGATGACAGGTCACTTTATTATCTCAATGAAGGTCCACTTGTGGCAAAATTATCTCTTACGAATTACTAAATAGAAATTAGCCATATTTAGCTTAAATGACTCCAATTGCCCACCCCCCAACCCAATCAAAGCATCAATCAATCAATCAATCATTCTATATTTCACTTCTGATCAAGTATATTGGTAACATCAAAAGGCAAGAGAAGTTAAGCTGCTTTATCTGTTCCACCAATCTCCTACGGAGAGCAGAAGTGATGATGTAAAACTGATTCTGAAATATGTGGGGACATGAGCCAACACTCAGTGCAACGGCAGCTCTCCAACTGGTAGAAGCAACCAGCTGCAACGTGCTGCACCTGGTAACGCCGCCATCCTCACATATTTGTGACCCAATCTTGCAAAACCTGGCACTTGTCGGCAATTCACATTTTATAGAAGCTGGCTGTAGAGCAACAAAATACCAATTGAACAGTGCACAAAATTAAAATTGAAATTGTTATATCTTTCCCTATAATTGTTCAAGTTTTGTGACTTACATATTAAAATGTAGCATCTAAAGGGTTTTATCCAATACCGCAATAATCTTAAAGTGATACACTAACATTGTCGAGCTTCAATTTAAAAAATTGCCAAACTTTGCTATCTGAGCTTCATAGTAGTGTTGGAATGGACAAATAAACACCCTAGAATATAAAAGTTTGGAAATTTATGCTGCCACTGGCAAGATATGAATGAATAAACAATTATTACTCGGGGCGAGTAAAAAATAGCCTAGATCCACACACTGTAAGTCTATGGGAGGAAATGAGCAGGTAAATCAAGTCAACTTACAATTTTCACTTTTTTAAAGCACTAAATAATCATTTTGAAATACAATTTTTTCAGGGCTTCTGTAGGAAGTACTTGAGTGTGATGTCACTCGTGGTCTCAGAGTTGTGACCGTATTTCGGGCAATACCACGCACTTGGTGGCAGAATGTCAAACTGAAGCGCAGGGGATTCTCTTTTGCGCCTAAAAATTATTTGTGTAAATACAATGGGCATTATGAAGAAAGCCATCTGGAGAACCTAGCAACATAAATGAAAAAACAAGAGAGAAACTCGTCTTCAGTGGGAATTATAGTGACCGTTAGACTGCGATTGGAATTTTTTTCTCGCCAGAAAAAAATCCTACCATAGAACGTACACTAAATGGCTATTGTTTTTCTTTAGCATTTCAATTTCTTAGACAATCACTGACCTCCAGATTTCACAAACATTGCCCTTTCATCAATAGCTTTAGGGCATGGGCCTATTCTTTCCTGGTCTGCGGGTATGTTTTGCAAATGAGATCACTAAGCCACGGGCTTTAACATTTACCAAAGCTAAAATTATGCTGAGCCACCAAATCCATCCACCCTTCAAGTGTCTGACAAGGGTCTGAAAAT
>JZLH01S0283470.1:17413-44637 GCA_001188425.1 Eucidaris tribuloides
AAATACTTGACAACCTGAGATGTCAATAGAACACAATGTTAAGTTTCATTAACTTTGCAACAAAAGGCACATTTTGACAAGAACATCACATGAATTAATAGCAAGTAAGCTTTTTGACCTGCACAAATTTGGTTCCAATGTAAGACTGACAGTCTGATGATATGCAAGATGCAGGATCAGTGGCGTATCGTGGGTCAACCGGTTGGGGAGACACCAAGTCGCTCACCCAAAATTGTCAGATGGGGATTTAAAGCGCTGTATGCGCCATGTGTACAGTATAGGGATACTGAAATGTCAGGGGTTGGTTAGCACTTTTGCGTTAAAGTGTAACCATCGTCAGTAATTTTGTAATAAACTCCCCATTTTAACGTTTTGCTTTGACAAGAATATGTGTGTTGCATACCTGTACATGTCATAATTAGTTTGAAAAAAACAATTCTGCGAGTGAGCGTAGAGAGCGAGCACATTAGGAAACTTTGAAATTCCAAGAACACAAAGCCTTTTCAGGTGTTTTCTTTCAAAGTAATTTGAAATAATTTATAATGCAATGTGAGCACAAACAGAATTACATGTATGTAAGTGTTAACAGCCCCATAACTAGGATTTATCAAGAGGGTGGGTGAGTCAAGACGACCATTAACAGGGGCTGCAGTACTTTTTCATGCACGAGAGGGGCTGACCATTCTAATGGGTGGGGTCCAGCGGTCTGACTTCAGGTTCCTGGGTGGGGGGCAGGGGGCAGAGCCCCCTGAAGCTCTCCAGTTTAACAGTCTTGTGAGGCTATACTTTGACTCTGCTTACACTATTTTTCATGAAAATTTAATGGACAGTCAAAAATAAATGATAATTGATAGGAGGTAATTTCAAAACATGATGGTAATCTGTTGGGGTCAGGGGGCAGAGTGGTTTCATGAGCATATTTTGACCCTGTATTACAACTATTGTTTTGTGAAATGAACAGTCAACAATAATTAAATATCTGTGATTATTAAATTACATTGATTTGAAGAAAAAAAATGGACCTTTCAGATATGGGGGGGGGGGGTTGCATACACACCACGCACACCATTCCCCTAGCTACGAGCCTGTTATCCAAGTCATAACCCCGCTATCTGATTTGAAATGAATAGTGACGAAACTGATTTCAGTGATGCCACTTTTCATAATGCAGGCAAGAAATGACTGAACAAAATAAAAATTGATACTTACTAAAATGTTGAAATGATGAAGTACAGAATTAGGGGTCCGTGGACATTTCACATCGTCCATCTCCTTTGACGCTTCAACCCAGCTACCTGTGCAAGAAAATCAACAATGTTGAGCGCAATCATAATTTTGGTCAATTCTGTTTTAAAACAACTATTCATTTTATGCTAAAATGTCCATTTACCTGCTAATTTAATTACAGGTTGAGATTTCACCCAATTATGGATCAGAAAACTCTTCATGTGCTTTATGGTAAATCTCACCCTGCCATGGTATTTTATACAAGGACCTGGCTTTGATGCATAATATGTAAACAACTTTCTGGATGCCCATTGTGCACATGAACAAATTAACTCTTAATGTGCCTAAGTCGCAAATATGCACCACACGTTACACAAAATGTCCATAGAGCCGTATTTCTCTCGCATGCTAAGAGTTTAAGTGATAGGCTAACATTGTGGAGCTTCAATTTAAAAAATTGTCAAATTTTGATATCTGAACTACATAGTAGTGTTCATATTTACAAATAAACACCCTAGAATAAAAAAAGTTTGGAAAGTTACACTGCCAATGGCAAGTTATGCATGAATAAACAATTAAAACTCGGGGCGAGTTTAAATAGCGTAGGTGTACACACAGTAAGTCTATGGGAGAAAATGGGCAGGTGAATCCGATCAACTTACGATTTTCACTTTTTTAAAGCACTAAATCATCATTTTGAAATACAATTTTTACAGGGCGTCATTTTTAGACCTCATCAAAGACAAAGGTAGCATGGGGAATCATGTAGCTCAGATTTTTTAACTGTGGTAAATGTTAGCCAGTACCTTTAAAGAGGATCTAGAGTCTGGCTGATGATGGAAAATCTTTCATAAAAATTCCGCATTTCATTGGTTTCCAGGTGAAAGTATTTTACATATAATGTGGGACTAATTCACTTTATATATAATAAATAGTTGTTAAGATTAGGTGAAGTTTCCGCCTAAGTACCCCTCAGTTGCAATGTCAACAATAAACTCTTAATGTGCCGAAGTCGCAGATCTGCACCAAATAATACATATAAGCCCATAGAGGTTTAAATCCTTTGGCACGTTAAGAGTTAACACTGTCCCACATGTTGATTTCTGTGTTAGTACTTTGTCAGCAGTGGGATTTATGTAGAGGATTTGTTAAAACGAAGTGTTCTGTTGTTTTCAACTACTCTCTCCTGTACTACAGTGACATTTTCAGAATACCAAAAGTTCACAAAAGTTTTGAAAACAGTTGATCTTAAAATTATGTTGTTCTGCAAGTACTCAATCTTATCTTTAAGCTGGATTACATGTATGAAAAACATTCATTGTATTTACTGTAATTGGAGACTTGTGCCAATTATGAAATCTATACTACTTGTGTAAAAGATGAATAAATAAGATTTTGTCTTCTTTTTGAACACCTCTACTGAAGGTGATTCTCTTTTGTTCAAGGGCATACTGTTTCATATTTTAGGAACAACATGCACGCATGCTCTATCCCCCTGCTACAACTAATTGAAGAGTGTGGACGCATGACCCAACAGCATCCAGAAATCCAGGCACACTCATTAACGGAAAATAGATTGCCTTACCGAGACCATGCTTTCTCACAGACTCCAGAAGTACGAGGTCTTCTTTCTTGCAGTACCGTCCCCTTTGCCAATTCGGCTTTAATGTGTACATGTACCTGAAATATACAAGGAATGGAATGATGATCAGGTTATGGACATTTATAAGTCACCCAGTCATTTTTTCTTTCTCCAAATCATGTCACTGCCCTTTAAAGTCTCAACGTGCTGAAGTCGCAGATCTGCACCAAATAATACACATAAAATCCATTGAGGTTTAAATCCTCTGGCACGTTAAGAGTTAAGAACACCAAACAGAACAACAATGACATTCCAAAACAGTTTGCACTCCAAATATCTTTCTCAGAATGTTACCAGTCCCACTTTTCAAAAATAATCCTAGTACTTTTATTGTTCAAACTCACATTGGCAAAAAACAAAACAAAAAAAAAAATATTGAAGCACTCACTTGATTTATTTTTGCACAACTGACAATCCCATGAATTTCATAAATAAAGCAAGTCAACTTATGGTTAAAATGTTACTAAGACTACTTTTCAAGATAGTCACATGGATGGATGGCATTACTTTATATCACTTATTCAGAGAAAATGAGGGACCATAACTATTTAATTTCCCAAACAATCTTCCTGAAAATTGGTCCAAACTAAAGGTGTATCGGTACGGTTATCCGACTGGCCACCGACCTTCAAAAGTAAAATCGGTTATGAATCTCTCATTGTAGTTATTGGAAAGTGTGTGTACAAAGTCCATTAGTTCATCTCACTCAGCTCTAGAGTGTAGTAAGTATTATGGACTTACCGGGGGAGAAAGTCTGACCTCTATGCAGTATTTGGAATGTGAAGTATGCAATTGGTCAGTTGGGGGGGGGGGCAAGGTTTAATGCCAAGTCTTATCAATTTAACCCCTTGGGCTCGATGCTATACAGCACTGTTGTTCATTGAGAGACGACGCGATTTACACGTGTTTGACTTTGAAGGGAATATAACCCTATGTACTCTGATAAAATTCCTCTCACAATATTTATTTTCTTATTTTATACTGGTCAAAAATGTGTAATTTTGGGGACAGACGCATTAAGTAATGAAACTCTACCGTTTATCCAGTGTTTGACCGAAATTTTTGACATATTTTCTGGGCTTCTGTAGAAGCCTGTCGTCTCTGAGTGTGCAATGTACTAGGCTTCTGTACAAGCCCGTCGTCCCCAAGGGGTTAAAGAGGAAGGAACAAACATCTTTTAAGTGTTTTTTCCCCTTGTGAACTCTAGTACATAAGGTAGTCTGGCAAGTACATACTCACAAGATTGTAATTCTTCATGTGTCACTGGGGTTTTTCCAAACATCATCAGTGAATACAAATATTATGACAGGCAATCTGTTGTTTTTGGTTATTCGAAACTGTTTGGATATTGAAGTCCGGTCTCCGGATGGTAAAATAACCTTTACAGATACAACACTATTTCAAACAAGTCCAATTGCCACCCACCTGTCTCTGATCTGTGCAGGTGTTCTCCCTTTCATCGTTCTAGAGATCTGAGCATACCTAAGGCCATACCTTTCGACACCAGCCAGCAACAACTGAAAACGGAGTAGGTAAAACAAGACAATTATATAATACTGGATGCACTTGAGTGGTATATCGTAGATATTGCATTCAGAAAGCATGCTTATTGCACGAGTCAACGACTCACGCAATATTCATGCTGATGAATGCAATATATACGATATACCACGAAAGAAATCCAATATTATTAATATCATTCATAAAAATTTTGGAAAATGTGCAAGAATAAATTTAAATTTTTGCAATTTTATCGATAAATGCACATAAAGTTAGCTCTGTATTGGCATTTCAAACTCACACACTTCATTGCTCTCTTCACACGCACTTCATTGCACACTTTATCGCGTATTTCATCGCGCAATTCATCACGTAAAAGTAATATGCACCGTTGTTACGCGCTCGAGTGCGATATTCTAACAGTATCGAACTCTTTTTCTCCAATGATATGGGTAATGTAATATACATAGGACAGGTAATATGCTTAAAATATTGCATGCCGTCTAGCAAACTCCTAGAAGGAAAATTAACACAAGGTTTTATTGTATCGAAAATATGACTTGTATGTGTAATAATGTCTAATATTGCATTGACTGTGAGACTATTTTGTTCATACATGTTACAACTAGCCTGAAATATACCAAGCCTAGTTTCAAAAAGTGTATTACACATTACACACTGATTACAGACAAGCAATTACGTAGGTTTTTCTTAAATTTTGGACACTATAATATAGCATTCAGAACCCCATCTTTGAGATCTCGGCTGTTGACTGCAAGATCACGACGAAAATCGGCACACAGTCGCCCATGATGTAATCTGCAAACTCTTGTTTTTCATTAATTATGCTAATTTTTGCATTATTTATTTTGAAATCAGACCTTTCACTTCAAATCACTACATAAAGCTCCAAATATGCCAATTTTTGGTCTAGAGACTCTTTGTGGTGTTCTCAGCAAATGTACTAGAATTTTGTTTAATGTAATTTATTGTTTTTTTAGATTTCTTAAGTATTTCTTTGTTTTTCAACTTTGTTTCACTGTTTTTGTCAAGATTGTTTTTTTTCAAGGAAGTTTGTTGGAGACACTATTGTAATCATAAACAGCATAAAATTAGAATCAATAATGCCACATGAAGAGTTAACACTTTGGGTGCTAACGGCGCACCGGCTCGCCCAAGTGTAATCTCAATGGGGTACTATCGGCCCAGCGGTTTGCCGAGAAGACAATCAGTTCCATACCTTTTAATTCGAATGACAAACTTCACTGAAGTTCCTACCAATTATATTTATCGTAAAATGAAGACACATTGAACCAAATAAATGAGTTAAAATGTCTTGTCTCGATAGCATTTGGATTTTTACAGAAAATCACACATTCTTGAGAGGTTATACACATATATACAAAACAACCCAGTCCCTGGTTAAGACACCTGGCTTTTTAGCCCAGCACCCAAAGTGTTAAGGAAATTCACATAGCTTACCTTATCCTCCTCATCTGTCCAAGAGCCAGATTTCATCTCTGGGTCCAGTTTGACCTGCCACCTGATACCAACCTGCCGTGGTAACCGCTCCTCCATGAAGTAGGCAACTGGACAGGTGGAGTGAAAAGAAAGAGCAAATCTAACAATATTGTTTAACCTTTTGAAGACTAAACACGAGATATCTCGTTGCGAGGTTCATGGGAAATGTATGTTAAAGCAAAATCAAACCGTCTTCGACAGGTTACCATTGTGGAGATTCCATTTTCAACAAAAAAATGTCAAACTTTGATGTCTAAACTACATGATTGTGTGTGAATAGACAAATAAATACCGTTAAAGCCCAAGTTTAGTTTTGGGGATTTTTTTTTTATTTGAAAGATTTATGCCCAAAGGTCATATCAGACCAATAACAGATTCTGAATATCTTTTTTTTAAATTAATGACAAATCTCGGGGAGGGGGGGGGGTACCCCGAGATTACGGGGTACCCCCAAGATTTTCGACTATAGCATCCAAAGGGTTAATAACGTGTCAAGGGTATATGAGTTATACCTCATCAGAAAGAGCAGAGTCTGGGTTGACCAACTCAAATTTTTGAAGTTTGTCTTGTCTGAACGTATAAAGAGACACTCGCGCCATGATCATTTAGCTCAGATGTTTCAGACTGGAAACATTGTTTATTATTATCTAAATGTGATTTCTGTTAGATAAGGAGAATAATCCATTGTCACACGAGAAATAACATTAGAGCTAGCAGTGGCTGCCATTGAAAGACTCAATGACTTGTAGAGGATTTTATTTAATTTCAAATTTGATTATTATCGAGAGGATCTAAATAATAATAATATTGGATGCCTCATTATTGGTGGACACAGAAAATTCTGTACTCCTTATGAAAGTATTGGACTCGTCTGCGACTTGTCCGATATTTCTTTTCAGTCGTACCTTATTTTCTTGTGTACACCTCAAAGCCAACCAATAAGATATAAATGATGCCTTTAAAGTTGCATTCCAGTCTAATCGCAAAATCTTTTTAGTAAAAGTAGAAAATTTGAAGGAACACAACAGAGAAAGTGCAAGAAAACTATGACAAATGAGAATACAGACACAATATTTTGAAAATTCTTAAGATCATTAAAATATCAGCAATAATGTGAGATTTATTGTGAGCAACCCTCCACTTGTTTTGTACACACAATATCATGAAACCTTCCTGAAAGTATATAATCAGTTTTCTCTAGATATGACATATTGTATCGAGCAATTTTTATATGGAATATGTTCACTCCCTTGCCACAAGGTACCATTATGAAATTAGTTAAAATAATCGGGTATTTGATATTTTAAATAACAAATAAACAAACCAGGATCAACAATGATATAAAGGTAGAACATATACAATGCAATACATTACCTTTGTTGAAGGGAATGTAAGTGCCAACTTTGAATCGTTTGACCAGTTCTGGCAAGAGAGCATCTTCTTCCTCAGAGAAAGGCCTGTACAGAATGAGTAATGACAGCACGTAAGAGAGGAATAAGGTATGTCGGTATTTCGGTATATCAGATTTTTAACACTTGAGTGCTATCGGCGAACTCTGTTGCGCCCAGGGCTGGACTTCACTCAGTACTTATCGGCGAACTCTCTGTCGCCTTGAGAAGACAAATCGGGATTTCCATATTCTTTAATTCGAATTGACATAATGTCACTGAGTTCTACCGCAATGACATTTATCGTAAAATGAATACACAATGAACCAAATAAATGAGTTAAAATGTATTGTCTTGATAGCATTTGCGATTTTACAGAAAATCATTACAATTGAGATAAGGTTATACACATTAGTCCGAACAATCCAGTCCTCTGGTTAACATCACCGGATTTTTAGCCAGCACCCAAAGTGTTAATGATATTTTAATTTGTCGGAATTGCCGGTATAGCCATTGAAAAAATATCGCTATATCGACTTTTTCCGATATTCTGTTTTTCTCCGATATTTTCTTCCATATATCGACAAAATATCAAAATCTATTTGCAGGTCATGTTACATTTATTCTATCCTTCCACAATAAAATTGCCTCCAAAAGAGATATTTCTACGAATGTTCACGCTGAATTTGCCGATTGCGGACCGCTTTCACATGCACAGACATGTCGCATGTGTCATCAAAAGTCGCACCTCAATTCTTGCCAACTCTCGCACGCCACGAGAGATTTGAGGCTTCTGACTATCCTGTCAGTTACCGTTGAGGGCGTATGTCAAGAAGGCGGAAATAGCCGACCGCACAGTTTTGTGATCTCATATTTTTATTGCGCACGTGAGGCTGACATGCGGAGGGAAATTTCTTTTGTAAAGACGTTATAATCCGTATATTGGTGAGTCAAAGAATTCATTGTTGTTGATATTTGTTACCAATGATAGTGGTATGTTCTTGTAAAAAATATTTTAACCTTTACATCATTTCAACTGTCATACGGTCGGTCAACAATTGACTGATAGTTTCAGTCCCACACATTGTCATCGATGTTGTGCATGTAGTCCCTATGGCATCGAGTCAACTCGGGCAGTTGCTTGAGTCGGCTTGCTCCCGGTATACCGAGTTTTAACGATATTTTTTCAGCAATATCGGTATACCGGAAATTTGTTATACCGACATTCTTTAAGAGAGAAGCTATTCAACTCGTTGGAGACTAAGAACACCATATCTCATGCTGGGGTCAAAGGAGAATATGTTTATATTGAAATCAAATCCTCTTCAACGGGTTTAATTAACTCTTTGTGTGCGGGACCCTGAATCCCGTGCGTGCGGAGTTAATTTCAAAGAGGAAAAATGTCCTACAGCAAAGAAGTACATTTTACAGACCTTCTTAATGCATAAAGGGTGTTTGGAAATATAGTGAGTCAATATACATCTGAATTTTGTAAAGTAATGGCTAATCGTAACCAACATACATGTAGTTCTAAGTTTCCTGCTTGAAAATATACAACTCCATTCAAATAATACAAGAGGGTAAAAAACAAGTTATACATAAAAACCTGACTTGTTACAAGTTCATGAAAGAGATGAGTCACCAAATGAGAAGTGAATGAAGGGATTATCAGTGATTAGCGCATCTTATTGTAATTGACCTCTCCAGTACTTTTCAAAGTTAACTTGTGTCTAATCCTTTGTCCTATTGTATCACGAAGCCTTGATTGTATTTATCGATTTTTCTGGTTCCTTAAGAATCTAACATAATACCCCCGTACTTGAGGAATGTAAACAATACAAAGAGATTACTTCCAGTATGGGGAAAATCAGTGTAATTTGGGTGAATACAATCGTTTCTACGTTTGAGTGTGAAATGCGAATCCCGCACGCTGCAGGGAGTACATGGATGCGAATACCGCGTGTAAAGAGTTAGTCATGATGATACTTTCCTCCAAGAGTAAAAGAGCTTTAGTGGTGTAATATCGACTAGAGAAAATCAATTTAGAAATCAATGTATCACTAGCACAAACTAGGAATCCCCAAAATTCCTTGACATTTCAAAGCAGATGAACCACCAATGCACTGTGGTGAATTCCAACCATAGAAAGTCGAAGAAGCAACCGGAAAAAGTCACAAAACAGTTCTCTTCCAAAAGCAACACAAGATAAAACTTGATCAACTGTCATATTGAACAGGTAACCTGCAAACTTTGATAAATATAAATGATGTAAAATAACAATGAAAATTATCAAGATTTTTGTCTCAGTAGAATCATTAACCCTGTACTGCCCATCGTATCATATATGATACCCAGACTTTGACCATGGCTTGTGTTTTACTGGGCAGTGGTACCCCCATTGTGCATAGTGTGTGGAATAGTTCACATATCAGTTTGTTGTATGTCTCCCTCTTTTCTTCAAGTATGTACAGTGGCTTTATTTTTTAGAGCCTACAATTCTTGCATTTTGTGACTGGTCTGGAACAGCGTAAAAGCGCCTTAGAAATCGGCTGTCATCTGCCAAGTACATGTGTAGATTGTGTCATTATTTTGTTTATTATGTTGTATTTGATCCATCAACTTGGAATTTACTGTTATTCCTCTCCGTTTTATTTGGGAAATATTTTTTAGAAATAGCGTGTATCATATGTGATACTATGGTCATCAGTGGTAGCCCATGAAGTGGTATCATAAGTGATACATACACTGCATGAAGGCAGGTATCCTGTTTTTTTTGGTCAAAGTGCAATCCGAGCTTGCAGTACAAAACTAGACAATCATTACCAATTATTTTTTCAATCAAAGTGTATAATTTAAAGCTCAAGCGATCATTATTGAAATATTGCCACAAAAATGGTCAAAATTATCCATTAGATTTTGCTTTAGTCCCACGTATGCATTTCCGTGTTAGTGTTGACTGGGCCAATGTATGAACGGTAAATTTTGCAGCAGGTTTTTTTTTCTTGGGGGGGGGTCTTTCTTGTTATTCTATTTGTATTCAAAACAACAAGGACTTGGTAATGAATTTCATCTTTTAGGTAGAACATGGAAGACTAATTTTTTTTCTTCTTTCATCTTGTCTTTGTTGCAGCTCAAAATGGCACAGTCACGGCGTTATCATTCGGCTGATGAGGTTTGCAGGTTTTGTGTTCGATGGGATAGATGAAATAGATGGCAACTTGAGTGAGGCAGAGGATTTTGGTGAGGAGTCAGATAATGAAAATGAGATTCCAATGGATATATCTGATTCTGAACACACTGATGCAGAAGCTGAAGAACCCACTCATGATGGTGAAATGGCATGAATGGAGGTGGAGCAGGAGGTGGGGAGGAGGAGGAAGATGTTCGTAATCATCCAGTCCACACAAGAAGATATCTATATCGCAGAAGAAGCCTTTTGAACCCACGATTCCAGATTTTTCAGGGATCTTTCTCAGCACCCCTAGATGATTCGTACTCCCCCTATCAGTAACACTAAATTTAATTTTCTTTCACCCTGCCTTATTTGCCATGTAATCCACAACTAAAGATGTCACTTCTCTGTGTGCTAAACAAAACTCAATGGCTGACATTTATATGAAATAAAGTTTTTGTGATATTTGCTGAACATAATGTAGTCTTGAAGTTTCATTTTAGTCTCATCTTGTCCTTAGCATCAAAATCATAAAAAAAAAAGTTTTGGAACATGAAAGTGGCTGTTTTTCAAGGTAATTGTGAATTTGCGTATGTTTCTGCATATTTGTATGTGCGTGTGTGCGCGCGCGTGTGTGTATGTGTGTGTGTGTGTGGGGTGGGGGGGGGTTGCACTTGTGTGTACTTTCCTCTTGTTACTTGCACTTCTGTATACTGTAACAGCAATGTATGTAGCATGTGAACAAACACTGTGCATGTGTGTGTGTATGTCTGTCTGTCTGTGTGTGTGTGTGTGTGTGTGTGTGTGTGTGTGTGTGCGGGTGGGTGTAGGTGCATGTGCATGTGTTTTTCTAACAGTAAATTGTTGAGTAAATCAATTGAGCCTAGAATATGAACACGTTAAAGCATGAAAAAAAAAAACAATTCATTCAAAATGCACCCAAAACTGCTATTTTTCACAACCACAAATGCCCATTGTATCATTTATGATACATACGATTATGCAAATTAGGTTGGGCGTGTCCAACTTTTTTTGCCATATCTGACATATTGGCTTCAAAAGAAGTTGTGGCACCAAATTTCAGAATTTTCTGGTCAGTAGAAATGGTACTGGGCACTGAAAACAGAAATATACCTTCTAGAGTGGAGGTGCATGTACTTCTCCTGGTAATATGAAAAACATTCAAATGGTGTCCGATTGGTCTAGGAAGAAAAAAAAATGATAACACAATAGGCAGAGTTAAGATAATAATATACATACATGAACACACTGCAGATTGTTCATTTAACAATCTTAAATGTTGCTATCATAAATCTGACACAATAGATACATATACACGTGTAAATTGTTGATGAAATGTCAGTTTAAAAGGTAAAATCCATAATGGGGGAGTCCTCAACTTGGGCTGAAACTATTCTAGAATCAAGTCAACAATGCAAGGATTCTGCTGTAAAAATCTTATGGTCAAACATTGACTCATTCTAAAAGAACTAATGTCAATATCCCTTGTGGCAGGCAAATCCGTTGTGTAGCTTTCTATGGGATTTATTTCAATCAGGGCTCGAGAGAAATAAAATACCGGTCATCAGGCCACCCCCGTAATCGGGCACTAAATTGGATTTGAAACTGGGATTACTATACTACTTCTAGTACTTTTGGAACTACGGAACAGTTTCTCAGTTCTGGTTTGTCCCAAAAGTTGACCCAACCCCATGGACTGACGCAAATGATACATGTACCCACTTACGGTGTATTAGTACAATTATCTGACTGGCCACTGACCTTCAAAAGTAAAACCGGTTATGAATCTGTAATTGTGGTTTATTCTGAAGTGTGTGTAGAAAGGTCATAGGTTCATCTCACTTACCTCTCAAGTGCAGTTGGTATTATGGAAGGTCATTAGGGCTTACTGGGATAGAAAGTCTGACCTTTATCCAGTGACTGGAATGCAAGGAAAGCAGTAGGCTAGTGTAGGGGGCAAGGTCTAATGGTGAGTCTTATCAATTTAGAGAGGAAGGATCATACATCTTTGTACGTGTTTTATTTCTCCCTTGTGAACACTAGTCTGGCAAGTACATGCTCACAGGATTGTAACTCGTTATTTGTCAGTGGAGATTATCTGAACATTAACAGCAGATACAAATATTAAGACAGGCAATCTGTTGTTGTTGTTTATTTGAAACTGCTCGGATATTGACCACTCGGATATAGAACTTCAGATAGCAAAATAATCTTACTGATACAACGCCAATACCCACTTACCCCAAGTTGATCGGCGACGACCTGCCAGTTTCGTTGTCTGTGTTCCTCAGCGAGATGCACCAGTTGGGCCTCCTCCTCTGCGGTCCACTTCTGCTTCCCGATGGACGGGTGCAGGACATTCTGCCATCTTAGTTGGCATTCCGTCGCACTTCGCTCACCATTCAGCTGCAACAAATTGGCAATTCCACCATTAGAGGGACATGACATACAGAGTTCTAGCCCTGGTGGGTGGCACTTGGTGACTGCTGCACCCAGCACCCTGGCCAAAATAGACAGAGTGACCCAGCACAGATGTTCCCCATTTTGTGTAGATTTCATAAAATATCAAAACTATACATACCACATTTTGTTGTATTTTATAGTTTTGAAATGTAATTTTTCAATATTTTAAGTCAATAATTCATGAAAATTAAAATAAAAGTGTCTCAATCTGGCATTTATTTCATACATGTCTTGATTTATACCACTATACATGTATTTTCCAGTCACAATAACACCAATGAAACTGTGTGGGATTAACTAGTGCCCAAAGTTTTCTGCTTTCTAAATGTAAAATTCTGTTTTCTTCTGCTTTACAAACCTCAAATTCTGCTTTCTTCTGTTTTCTAAATTTCACCATTTTGAAATTCATGGAAAACTCAGAAAAGACTTTTTTTCTTATTTCAAATGCATGGAATAGTGAAAAATTATTTCCTACTGTTTCGCACGCTGAGCCTGAACAATTCCTACATTGGATTTTGTATGGGTAATAATGATTAATCATGACGCATTTGAAACCAATAAGAGTATACTTATATTAAAATTACTAAAATTTCTTGCCAAATTCACTATTTATGGATTTTTTTTCCGCTTTCTACCCCCGTTTCCGTGATTTTCGCGGAAAATCCGCAAAGCGGAAAACTTTGGGCACTAGGATTAACACAAAAATAACAGTCCTAGCCACAGCTCATTTAGGAACATAACTATTAAAACCAGACAGCACTCTCATGCGGCCTAAAATGGTACAATGCCACCCAGCACTAAAATGGTTCTGACTAGAACCTTAACATGACGATAGCCTTCAAGTTTCATTAAAACGCCTGACCCGAAGAATATATTTTACTACTTATCGACATCTGAGATTGCGGCCAGCCTAAATAAACAAAAGCGCTGAGCACTAAGGGTGACAGATGAGTATAACAGACGGAGAGAGTATGTAACATTGAAGAATAACTAGAGCAGTTCGACTGCGCGCAGTCAGACATATCTAAGGCCCGGTGACATTTGACCTTTGACCTCTCAGCTCCAAAATCTGATCAGTTTATTGGTACCTCATAATACATACTTCACCCAAGTTACATCACAATTTGACCACCCGCTCTCAAGTTATCGCGGTAACGAGCCCAAATCAGACATATTTAAGGCTCGGTGACCTTTTGACCTTCGAACTCCAAAATCTATTCAGTTCATTGGTGGCTCATAATACATACTTCATCCATGTTACATGAAAATTCAACCGGCCGTTCTGAAGTTATCGCGGTAACGAGCCTAAATCAGACATATTTTAGGCCCGTTGACCTTTGACCTTTCAGCTCCAAAATCTCTAATCAGTATCATTGGTGGCTTCATAGGTTACATACTTGGTTCCTAGTTACATCAAAATCCGATCGGCGGTTCTCAAGTTATCGCACCGGTAACGACATCCGGTAAGGACGTTGACAGCGGCCGCAGGACACGGACGGTAAAAGGACGGACAACCGAAAACTGTCACTCTGGCAATTCGTGCGGAAGGGCATAAAAAAATGGGTTCATATCGCCATTTCTGGGTCATTTTCCTTCATTCAGTTTAATGATGGGTCTTCATTACATATGAGAACTTTCTGGACATTTTAACATCTTAAAACAAATGAAGTACATAGTTCCTAGTTCCCATTTCTTATCAGGCAGTGCCCTGGTAAGAGGCTGTTTACACTATTACATAAGATGATAAGGATTGCTGGTGAAATCCAAGACGACCACCTCGAAGATTGAAGAGTGAAAAATGTTGTTGTATATGCAATTCCGGGCTATTTTCCTTCGTTCGAAGTTTAATTTGGGTCTTCAGCTACCTTACGAATACTTTCTGGACACTTTAATATATTAAAACAAATGAAATACACATTTCCTACTTCCCATTTCTTTTCAGGCAGTGCTGTGGTAAGAGTCTGTTGACACTATTACGTAAGATGATGAGGATCGCAGGTGTAATCCAAAACCACCACCTCTCCTGTGATGATGCTAGTCACTGATAAGACTTTTAACATGTCATTTGGATAGCGGGTTGGTATACCCCTCTTAATAGGGCATTCTGAATGCATAGTATCATGTGCTGTAAGTGGTGGGGTATAATTTTAACAAGCGATTCCGGTAATGATAACATAACATTTTATGTGCTTATAATTCAAACATTTCTGAATTATTTCTGGAATTTCATTTCATATCTCAGGTAGAAACATATTAACCCCTTGGGCTCGATGCTATACAGCACTGTTGTTCATTGAGAGACGACGCGATTTGCACGTGTTTGAATTTGAAGCCAATATAAACTCATATATTCTGATAAAATTCCTCTCACAATATTTATTTTCTTATTTCATACTAGTCAAAAATGTGTAATTTCAGGAACAGACGCATTAAGTAATGACACTCTACCGTTTATCCAATGTTTGACCAAAATTTTTGTCATATATTCTGGGCTTCTGTAGAAGCCCGTCGTCTCTGAGTGTGCAATGTACTCGGCTTCTGTACAAGCCCGTCGTCCCCAAGGGGTTAAAATTTCATTTTTAAAACCAAATATTTGGCTCTTGGCAACCTCCACAGAGGAGAAATGAAACCCACACATGACATGCTATATATGGGACTGTAACATTTATAGAAAATGGTGAAAATTTCTCTTCACCTGCATCATATTTCATGCAGGTTTTGCATCAGATAGTGAGAAATGAAAATGAAAATGAAAATTATCCACAATGCCCATTTACGTTTGTCAAATTTGGGTTTGTTATTGTGCATTTGTTACACTTTATCACTTTCAAACCAATCTCATGTAACATACCGTAATAGCCCGCCCCCTGAAACTACACCAAAGCATTAAAAATAAGAGAAAATGTCAAAGTAAAAAGATGACATACATGTAAAGAAGAGATCTTGAGCCAGTCAATGGGCCTGTCTCTATCCCCCACCAGCTCCTGGTCTGACATGTTTTCGCTGCATGGTGAAGACAAAACAGAATCAAAATAGAAATAAAGATGCAAACTATTATTCAAACTACGAGTCTTGCGATAGTTTGAATAAACATCAGAGTACAGCCATTTAATCAGGGAAAAATCAAAATATTCTTTTCGGGGGTCACTTTTCCAGTTTTAGGTACTTTTTTTATGTTGAACCCTATGGCAATTCATGGGGACTCTTTTGCAATTTTTGCTGCCAAATTCATCCCCTGCCTTTAATTCTTACAGTGCTCATTGATTTTAAAGGGAAATTCTAGGCTCACAAGAAGTTGATTTGACAGAAGCAGAAAAATCATGAAAATCAATAATTGTGTAGATTTTGAAAGTTGTAATCATTACAATTTAACGACACTGTATTGTTGTATACCAGCAACTCACCATTTATTTTGTAATAGGTAATCTCGATCTTCAGATTTCATAGACATGTCCATCATGAATAACGTAAGGGCAATGAGGGGTGTTCTTGAATGCTCCTGCATGGTTGCAAATGAGATTCTTCAAGCTATCTGTTCCTGGATTTTGATATTCCATATACAGCTGTATTTACTACCCATTGATAGATTTGTATTTCACCTGATCAGCGATGCCACAGGAAGCATTGCAAATTTCCTGAAATTCACACACGAGAGAACGCAGTGAAGCTAATTGCTTCACGGACAAGCCCAATATTTTGCTACCATGCCTTCACAACCAAAAGGAAATGCAAAAAATAACAAAATCCTAAACTTTACACTAAAAATCTCTTCCCCTTTATGAAGAATACAATCACTAAATGTGGAAATTTCCGGAAATACCAGAAATTCTGGAAAATTTCTAATCTGTCTGCAAAACACAGAAATCCAGACATTTCCGAAAAATGTGGCATCTCTACCTGATATCTTCAAGTCGTCCAACCAAGGCATTTATCTCCTTTGTCAGCTTGTGCGTCTCATCGTCATCAACAGCATACTTTCGCTTCTCGCACAGAATCTCCTGTTTGGCCATGAGTGGCTGCATTCTGCGCTGTAGACCATCATTACGTACACCCTCAAGCAGAGCCTTATCTTCAGACTTTATCCCTGTAAGGAATAATAATACACTCTCAGATTCAGACAAGGCCTGTCTCGGGTATACATTAAACCTGTTTACTGGCCAGTAAAGCCAGAAGTCGAATAATGAAATTGATAACAGAGTACTCTTATGACTCATTGGCAACCTATAAGTACTACAGAAGATAGTCAGACTGGAGTAACAGGTTACACTTTCCATTCACAGACATCTTTTCTTAACCACATCAACCTTGATGATCCATAAACGTCATACGTAAGTCATAACAATCATCATGTAGACAAAACATCAGTCCATGTATTGACAATCTCAATCAACATGAAACATGTGGTCTTTTGCTGGTATCGAATAGTCAATTATTCGTCCAGAAAAACTATTTTAGTCGTTTAGCAAAAAGGGGATTTCAAAACAGGCCTATTTCAGACCTCCCGACCTTTCTGACTGAAAAATAGGGATTATTTTGTTCAAAACTAGTAAAGAAACCATATTTCTCACAGGAGTATGTGGTAAAAAAAAAAAAAATAGGAAAATCAAGTTGAAACAAAAGCAAGGAATGATCAAGATTCAGTTTCTTTCCTCCAAATTCAGGGTGGTTAGGAGATCTTAATCATTTTGAAAAATCATTTCCTAGAACATACAAATACATGTCAAAAATGCCTTCTGACATCTCAAAATGAAATTCACACTGCTATAGCTTACATGTTTTAGCAGGCTGGGTAAATGGATTGGGTATACCAAGAGACTTTATTTCTCTGGACTCATCACTTGGTGGAGGACCCTGTAAGGAAGACAGTAACAAATAAAATACCAGTATTGGATAATTATGAAGATTTGCCAGTTACATGCAATCAGTAGTGGAGGAGGAAGGAAGTAAGATTGTAGTGGCATGAAGATGCATAGTACGCTAGATGAAATTCAACAAAGACAATGCAAAGCGTAGGATCCCCTCGCTGGGTACAAATAGCATACAAATTATGCATATTTAATGAACTGCAAAGAAGGCTTATGACAGGTTTACAAGTCAAGATCTGTGTTAGATTAGCGATGGTGTATAGCTCAGAAACTTCAAATGTGAAAACAGAAGAAGAAGGAATCTTGAGAACTGAAAGACCTGACGATATAGAAAATGGGTGTGGTGAAACCATGTCACAGGAAAACTACTTGATGAATTCATGAAAAGTTTGGGTCGTGAAGAAACTGTGGTGGAAGTGGTCAAGAGAGGTGGGTTGAGATGGATGGATCATGTTTTCAGAAAGGAAGATGATAAGCCTGTGAAAAGAATGTGGGATCTGGAAGTGGACGGCATAAGGGGATGGGGAAGACCAAGGCCTGTGACATGTGGAAAGAAATGGCCAGGGGGGAAGTAGGAGGGTTGGGCAAAAGAGGAGCATGTTCAAGACAAGATAAGGTGGACGAAGGGAGTGTCATTGTGGTGCAAAATCATTGACCCCTCGTAAGAGGGAATACATGTATGCTCAAACATCTTTACATTCACTATATATTACGTACAACTTAATTACTTAATATATCTCTTTTTACTTTCATAATTTCTAAAATAACACTTTGGGCACTAACGGGCTACTGGCTCGCCCAAGTGTAACCTCAATGAGATACTAACAGCGCACCAGTTTGCAGAAAATACAATCAGTTCCACATGTAATAATTTGAATGATAAACGTCACTGAAATTTTGTCAAATGAAGACATATTGAACCAACTAAGTGAGTTGAAATGACTTGTCTCAATAGCATTTGGATTTTTGCAGAAAATCATACATTCGTGAAAGGTTATACGTATAAGTACAAAAAAATCCAGTCTCTGGTTAACACATCTGGATTTTTAGCCCAGCACCCATAGTGTTAAAGACTAAAATTATATTTGCCTGAAAAAAAATCAGGGAAGTTATTGTTGGAATTTTGTAATTCATACCTGCCCAGCCTCTGATACAAAGTAATGCTTCTGGAATTGTGTCATCGGCCTCAACCCTTTGATGCGTGTGCTCGTCTTTTTACTCAAGCTTGCCTACAGAAATGAAACAACATCAATGAATACTTTATCAATGAAATCAAATCAAGTAATAAAGTTATCCAAAGCATCACCTCTTTCCTTCATCTTCTGATCTGCAAACCTGTAATCTTGCTTTGTTGTCAATTGGCATAAAAAAATCCACCATGTCTATTAAACACTTGTTTATAAATAAATTTCGCAGAAAACTGCTATATCTGCAAATTCCTATAGCAACCATATCCAAGTAACAAACTGCAGAAAATTGTTCACTACTTTACAAAGGTCACAACTTTTTGCTGTAAAATGGCTGTTGCAAAACTTTCAACAACAGTAACAACGAAAATACAAAATGCAGAGCATTAGGCTCACATAACAAACTGAATGTTACAGTTACATATTTTTATTTTACTTCAATTGTTAGGCACTGCTACAAAAGTGTTAATGAACAGTTTCACAACTTGTGCTATGGGCACCAGCACAAAGCATGGCTATGGAAGACTGGTTTTTATCCTGTATAACCAGATCTCAAGGGATAAGGGAATTTTAACCTTGTTGAATTGGGAAAAGGATCAAAAGCAGTGGAGGATCATCAACAAAAAAAATGTTTTTGACTGTGGTTGACCATGAGTGAGCTTGTGATTGTGAATGAGACTTTGTGTTGTTTGACTCATCTGACTGGAACCTACACAAAAGACCAAAGTTTTCCACGTTGCGGATTATTCGCGGAAATCACAGAAATGAGGTATAACATGTTTGAACAAAAATGAAATAAATCATGCCTCAAAATTCCCCCCAAAGTAAACTCTATGAATATCATTGAATAAAGTAAACAATTTACCAAAAGAAGTCTAGATAAAGCCAAAGAAATCATGCGCTACCTGTAAATATGTCCCAAACCTGAATCAAAACCCCCATGGCCTGGTAAGCTTTACGTTATTTGTCATTTGTTTCCCAACAAAAAATTCATGTTGGAAAATTGCACAATTTCAACATGGAAAAAAACCCTGGAATTTGACATTTGTAAAATGGAGAAAAACAGAATTTGACATTTGTAAAATGAAAAACTTGAGTCTTTAACCTGGCTATTCCCGTAACATAGATCATCAGCGGCGTCGAACCATGTTTCGGATTGGGGGGGCAAAAATAAAAAAGTGTCCAAAATATTTGGCGCGCTCTGTGCGCCAAATTGTAATACAGAATTTTGCGTGCGAAGCGCACCAAAAACTTAACAATTTGGTTTGTTTAATAGTATTTTTAGGCCATGTTTAATTGTTTTATAGTGCTTTCCAATGCTTTTTACAACTTTTTGCATATCATGAATTTTTCAAGTTGTCAAAATTATTGGGGGGGGGGGTCAAATCGATGTTTGCCCCCCACCCATACTTTCATTGGTGGGGCGATCGCTCCCCCGCTCCCCAGGATCGACACCTCTGCAGATCACCGTATCCCCACAACATGGGCACAATCCGCCATGATGGTTAGTCCTTTTGGCATGGACCACTGTATTAGAATTGCCCACCTGTGCATACTATAATTTACTGCTTTTCAAAAAGGCATTTAAAGATTGTGTCATTGATTTGCACATCAAAAAACATCTAAATGAATGAAATCAGCTGAAATCATATCCAATGTGAAGATTAATATAATTTAACACCTCTCATAGAGACTTGGAGTAAAATATTGAGTTTTGGTGAAAATCTGGACAGTTAAACTTCATTCTTTTTCAAATGACTCCGACGTCTTTTCAAAAAAAATCTGTGACGTCGACGTGCACGGGCCGTTCCAAAATTGTCCTATCAGCCGTTAGCCGAAGAAGGTTGCGCGGAGGTTAGCCGTTTAACCAATCATTGCACTCCGCTGGTCTTGCGACGGTACACATAACTGCAATCCGCAATTTGAGCAAAATTTAAACTCACGGAAAGAACGACATTCTGGTAACATCTCGTTATTAGTTTTTCTCATAAAACAACAAATTCATGACGTATGGATCTCAAACTTTCAACACACCATTTGTAAGTACTAAACTACCGTTTGGTATTGATAATGAAGGGAAGTAATGGACTTGCACATCCCTGACACAATCTTTAAAAGGACTAAGCAAGATGGCACCCGACGGGGACATTATACAATCTGCACAAGCCTTCTAGTGTATACATGTAGGTGTTTGATCAGTGTTTTGACTACATACTTGGATTTCATGATTTTTCCGTCTCGCTTTAGCGACGTGTCCAAGCAAAGTCCAGATCATATCCTGGTAGCTCAGGTTGAGGTGAAGCAGATTCTCTGGCGTGGCCTCAAGATGTGTATCAAGCAGGCCAGACGCGTCTTCGGCTGATCTGTCGAGCTGCGAACCTTCACTGTCATGCCTTGTCTAAATACCAAGATATTCAATAACATTCAGGTGTTATTTACTGTCGCAGTTTCTCAAAAAGGGGGGAGTATTTGTTTGGGAGTATTCAAAGCAGTGTATAGTTTTGGAAAATTTTACATTTTTTCATTCCAAATCAAAGGTCTTTAACATTTTTTTCTGCTCAACTCATTTCTCATGTACACATTTTAAACACATGCCATAGGAGGATGTTTTGTAATATTTTCATTGTTACATTTTTTTTTTTGGTTTTTTTTTTTTTTGTTTGGGGGGGGCTTAAGCACATTTTTATGGGGCTTAAAGCCCACAAAGCCCCCCCCCCCATACGAACCGCACCTGTGTCTGAGGGGATGTGGGCCCCCTCAGAAGTGTCGAGAAAAAAATAGATTTTCATACTCATTCACAGATTTGGTGCATTACTTTTGTGTATATATTTTATGGAAAACCAGTAATCAGCTTCCCTCAAGTTTTCAGTCTTTTTTCCCTTTTTCTTTTCTATTTCTTTTTTCTTTTTTTTCCCTTTCTTTTCCTTTCTTTCTTTCTTTTTCGCCGCATTAGTTTTTTTACAGGGGACAGTCCCCCTCACACGCTCCCAACCCACCCCCCCATCCCCCGCTTTCCGCACCTAAGCCGCTGGATCAGCGCCCCCTTTATATTCACCCACTGAACAACTGAGTCATATTATGCACTTGTCAATAGTACCTCCCAAAGACACAACCGAAGTCACAAATTTTGACTTACAATTTAGTGAAACTGATAAACACATGAGGAATTTGATTGAACAACTGATGCACAGTCACACATTTCTGGGGGTTGAATGCAGGGGTGGTATATTTCCTACTTTTTGTCATATTTCCCAGACACTGTCCAAAATAAATTGCCTTCTTATGTACAAGTCAATAGGAGAATTTTATATTTCCTGGACAATTGGGTGAGAAATAAGATTCTGACCAGGAAATATGCCAACCCTGGTCAAATGAAATGGTAGGTCTTACAGTTGACAGGTGCATGTGTACAATACTTACATGTGAAGCAGAGCTCAGCTTGTATGGTCCACTGTCAGTAACTACAATGAGAAAAATGATCAGAAAGGGATAAATAGATGGGTCAGGCTTGGGCATACAGAGTATTTCCATACTTATCTGATGACATTACAAAGCAAATTTTATGATGCTGTCATGTTACTTTTCTGCTTTTCAATATTAGTTCTTCTTCAAACCATACAATACAGTGTAAGAATATTAATAACACTTTGTAGAACTTTATTTCTTTCCAAAACTGGCTCCAGCCCCCCCCCCCCCATCCTCACCCCCAAGTTCTTATGCAGCGGAGTTCTCAAAGTAAAATCACAATTGGGTCAGATCTCTACAACAGCCTGGGTTTTAAAGAAATTTGTAGGGTAGGTCAGAAAATTATACATAGGTTTTTCATAGCTTTACACAAGTTTGTTTTTCTTGTAATACCCTACGGGGTGTGGTTGATGGTTGGAGAATGACGGATAATTTCCACAACAAATCCAACATCATGAAATTGGGATATACAAGGTAATGTACATAGACCAAAAAACAACAGACAGAAAGACAAACACAAGAGAAGAAAGGAAGGAGAAAGGAGGAAAAAAGGGCCATATTCTTACCTTGTTCTACATCACTGTCATCACTTTCTTCTGAACTAGAGGAGCTGTCATCATCGCTATGACGATCACCAAGAACCTCATGGATTTGTAGGATGTCTTGCTGAACATCTAAACGGTCTCTCTCAATGTTTTCATCCATTTCGAACAATCCACATCAATGTGTCAAGAGTGATGAGAACACTTATCCTGTAGTACAAACGTGATGACATACATTGTAAAACATGTATCTTCATTTGTAATTTAACTTGTTTGGATATATGAAGTGTGAAAAAAATGTATCTCAAACACACATATAAAAATAAGAAATACAAAATGAAGGAGTAAATTATGCTATTAAAAAATATATATATAAATTTGCATAGATTTTCATATATCATGAATTGCCAATATTCAGCAATCAGTGATACTTCCAAGCCCAAGGCCATGCCAGATAAAAGTTAAAATGGATCTAAACTGAATCCAATTCAAAATCCATCCATAAGAAATAGAGTGGCATTTTGATCTATTTTGTTTTGCATAATGTTTGACCCTAGCCTGCTTACATTAGCTACATAGACCATGTAGACTTTTATTCTAATGTAAGATCTGTTATTTAATTTTCAAAATTCTGTATCACAAAAACATCCTAATTTGTAGAATTTGTAGAATTTTATTGACTCTAATGACCCTCTCTCAGGGTATGAGAGTACAAACAAGCATAAGTAACAATATAATGTATAACAGACTTGTGAATACAATTCTTGTACATTCTTCATAGTCTGGGGCCAGTTGCACGAAAGCCTGACATCATAACCTCATGGACAAATCCAGTGACAAAAGTTATGACGACTCTGGGGCCGTCATAAGTCAAGCGACACCAATGTCCACACTAAATGTGTGTAGTTATCGGCAGTTATTATGACAATAATCATAATAACTTTCCTTATTTTTTTTCTGAAGTAGAGCTTATTGATACGTTGATCGTCACAAAACTTCATGAAAACTGGCAAAAGTAAATGCTGAAGTTTCCATATTCAAGAATAATGTGATACAAATTGCTATTATCAAACTGCCCAATTAATGCACAGGATCTGATTATTTAAAATTTATGAAGCCTCCCTTAAATATTGCTAGACAAGATGACTCCTGTGACTTGAAAAGAGCCGTTTTTGCCTTTAATGCATGCTCACTCATGCATGGCTCAACGGATCAATCACATTTTCACACAGATGTTAGTCAATTTAAGTGTACACCTGGAGGAATACTCCTGCCAAATAATTTTGCTAAAACTTATTCCGTTAAAATGTTATCGCAGTTTGAAAAAGGGGGTAGTTACTTTCTTTGTTGTGTGTTTATTGTCTTAAATAAGCAAAATATATATACAAAATCTACCAATGCCAAGACTGGTAAAACAGACAAGAAACTTACGGTAGACTAACTTTGTTCGAACATTACTCTATTTACATGTAGGAAATGTTTTCTTTATGTTTTTTTTTAATTATAATGAACAAGTCTTAAATTTAATTGATGTAAAGTGAAGCTTGATTTGAAATGACAAATATCATTTTGAACAAAATACTTTCCTTTACTTTAGATCTATTTTACATTTTTCGCTTAAATAACACATTATAGCAAATTTCAAATGAACGGGGTTTCTGTGACAATCACAAACACGTTACTATCGATAACGATTGTTGTAGTTAGAGATGTCATGGTTTCGTGAAACGCAAATTGTCTTCCGTCATAATTCCAGACATCAGTGACAAATATAGCACTGAAGATGTGACAGTTTCGTGCAACCGGCCCCTGAACTACACACAACAATGTCAATGATTGTTGGTGGAGATACATGTAGGTGATTTCCCAGGTTCCCCACCCAAACTTTGAGTAACATCTCTAACCCGGAGAGTCTTTCATCTTTAAATTTTGACTGAGTCATCACTCAAGAGCATCTGGAGGATGATACCCATCCAACGAGTACGACGCACATGTCCTCTACCCCTCTACGGACCCTCGCCCCGACCCTCGGCAGCTGCATGCCCGGGACTTGACTGTACATGTGGTGCCCGGTGTTGGTGTGCGTGTTTCCCATTGACATGTATGCAGACTGCACGCATTGAGCATACATGTAGTGCACTGTGCGCCGTTTGCGTGCAAACTGCATGGATCAAACATTTTTGAACAAAAATGGTGGTGATATTGATTTTAAACGCACTTAAAACGTGATAACTTCTACTTGCAACGATTACCCTTCTATGCCACAATTAATAATCAGAATTACTTCCACTATACTTACTGGAAATATACGTCCGCTGTAAACTTCGAAACGTGACAAAAATCAATATTTCCCCGCCGTTTTAACAACGTCTTCTAAACGATTCCAAATCAGGATCGATCTGTACGGCGTCTGGCATGAAGCAAATTAAAATAAAAACGGACGCAGTCCGGTTTCCAGGTTTTCCAATTCTCAAAACGCCTAATTCGTAAAAAAATAAATAAATAAATAAATAAATAAATAAATCAAAATAAAATTAAAGTAAATTAAGAAAATAAAAAGCCAAATGCATTTTTTGGGTAGCATACCCCAGATGTGGTTAGAAATTACGTTGTAATCACTTTCTTTTTTAAATAACAATGGATTTATTTGATATAGGCCCTAAATAAGATTTTTTTTTTAATCTAAAACAGATTTTTATTTATTGTTTTCATTTTTTATTATCATGCGCCCCTTCCCTCCTTGTCCATTAAGTAAAATGCATTATCAAAATCGTTTCATAGAGTTAAAAATACGAAAATTTTCTAAAGCTCGGTCGCTCTGCTCTCTCACATATTTTCTTTCACGATTTCCGTAATTTCACACCACAATATCTATGCAATTGCAAAACTGTGTTTTAAGAAAATGTTCACATTTTTTGAAATTGGTAATTACAGTTGCCTTGCTTGATACAATCACAATCCCTTCTTAAATACTACGCCGCAATATACGATAAAATGTATAGAATAAAATTTTGCCAAGGTTCAATTTTATTTTTTTTTAAAGGAATTTTGGTTGCCTTGCTTAATTTTTCGAACATGTTTATTTGCTACCTTTGCACCGCATTTGAGGAAGTAGTGAATATCATTAATCAATCTCCTAGGAATAAAAAAAAAAATATAATCGCTCCATTGCAGTGTTCCTTGATAATTTTCCTATGGATCAAATAATGCGCAAGAAATTGCGTTTTTGGTGGTTACATGTCATGGCTCAGTGGGTAAGACTCGGTTTCTCGACCTGGAGGTCCGAAGTTCGAATCCACGCCGGGCCATGGCGGTTGTATTGGGTAAGGCACTTTATCTCCATTACCTCGTCCCTAGGATACAACGTAAAGCCGGAGGTCCCGTGTTGAGACAGAAACACCCTCAGCACGTAAAAGAACCCACGCACTTCAGTCGAAAGAGAAGGGTAAAACCACGGTGTGTGGTTACATATCTCTAGCAAAACATACTAACTGGTCCGGACTTCCGCGATGCCTGTCAGGGAATCAGTTGATTAAGTTTCGCTTTTTCTAGTGCCTCGTCATCCGAAATGATTGACGAAGCCAATAATAATAATAATAATAATAATAATAATAATAATAATAATAATAATAATAATAATAATAATAACTACCGCTCGGTTGCTCTGTTCCCCTCTGTTCCCTCACGTGTATGGGTGTATTGCCACTACGTTGAGACGGAGGGCAGCTGGGGGGACGGGGGGGGTGGTGCGATTTCATTGTTTGCCCGGGTGCCATTATCCCTAGATACGCCACTGGACTTCCGAGTTAAAAGTTGAAAGGGAAAGGGTCATTGTACATGCCAGATTGTTACCACAACTGATCAGATTTTGGCATAAATCTATGATGCTAAATGATAATACAAGTTTTAAAAACGTGCCACTTACGTTTTCTGGACGTTTTCAAATTACGTTTAAACTGTAACCTAATTTTGTGGACCCCTTTTTGATGTTTTTAAAACGCAATTTGAAAAAAAATACTTTGAACGTTTTAAATACGTCCTTAGAACGTAAAAGACGGTTGTAGAACCTTTGAAAATTTTACCAAAACCTGGAGAAACGTAAAACGTTTCAAGAACGTTTAGAAAACATGTCGCGGTCGTTTTTTAAACGTTTTACGTAGGCCCTATAGAAACAAACTTGGTATGTAAAAGTGTTAAAAATGACAAATTAATGTTGTGGAATTTGGACATC
>JZLH01S0283481.1:0-11151 GCA_001188425.1 Eucidaris tribuloides
GCTTCGCGCGCAAAATTGAAGTAGGACATATGATAACAATTTTCTTGCAAAGCTCGAAAAAAACTCAGAACATTGTGTAGGTTAAATGGTTTTGTAGTGCCTTACGTTGCTTGTGAAACATATCACTTTTCAATTTGTCATTTTTTTCGGGTTGGGGGATCAATACAATATGTCTGCCTCAATAATTTTTTTCATTGGCGTAAAAAATAGAATGATACAATTAATGGTTTTGCAAACATATAATTTTTCAATTTTTCAGTTTTTTGGGGGAGGGGCAAAACAATATGTTTGACCCAATATTTTCACTGGCCTGGTAATAAAATTTCAAAATTTTCGGTGCGCTACGCGCGCAAAATTGCAAAGTAGGCTAGCAATTTTTCGCTCGAGGTGCGCCGCAAAATTAAATATTGTGTATGTTTGATGGTTTTGTAGTGCATACGCGTTACTATTAAAACATATCATTTTTCAATTTATCAATTTTTTGGGGGGAGGGGGGCAAAACAAAATGTTTGCCCCAATATTTTCATTGGCGTGGTAATAAAGAGTCAAAATTTTCGGCATGCTCCGTGCGCAAAAGTGGCAATATAGGCTAGCAATTTTTCGCTCGAGGTGCGCCGCAAAATTAAATATTGTGTATGTTTGATGGTTTTGTAGTGCATACGCTAGCCTACTATTAAAACATATTCTTGCATTATGTTTTCAGAATTTTGCAATTTGTCAACTTTTTAGAAGGGGTAAAAGTAAGAAAAACGTCACGTTCTGCATAGGGGGTGATCCCTCACTGGCTCACTCGCCCTCCCCACATAAGAATTGGCTACTCCTCCAGCAATCAGGTCTAAATATAAAATGTGATTATTTGGTCATTAATCAGATATTCTGACACATAAAACTGTGCCCCCAAAAACAAATACGTCTAATACGCTAATATGATAATCTTGCTAATTTAAAGTATATACTTTTATATTTTTTAAGGTGAAAATGGAAATATTAATTGTCTAATTAGCCAGAATAACGAATTAAAAGTGGATGAAACATTCGGATTGATTTGTCACAAAAGGGAGACAAAATATAGATTTTTAAAGGTGAAAATGCATTTTTTCTTACCATGTAGGGGAAACCCCTCCCGCAGCCCCCATAAGCTTCGCCAAGTTCTATCAATAAAAGACAAACAATAAATGAATGAAAACAAATAATGACAAAAAAAATAACCGACTACCTGGTCTGTCACCTAAAGGCAAACAAACATTTTCGGGGGGACGAGATGTTCCTATCGCATTAGTCGATCCCTCACGTCCTCCCCCCTTCCCCCCCCCATTGAAAAATCCTGCTTTCGCCAATGTTTCGCGTGCACATGTTACCCAGTCATTGTTACTTCGAATGCAACCTAAACATTAGAATAATTGCATTACTAATAACTACCTGATGCTAATGTATATAAAGTAGCGTTCCCGCTGCAACGTCTCCAACTCTTCCAAATTTTTGCGCGTTTCCCAACTATTAAAAAAAATGAATTTAATTGCCAAATCCTACACCACCTCCACTGCTCGACTGTAAACACACCACACCCCCTACCGCCGCTCCTCCCCGTCCGCCAGTTCCCCGCTCCCCGCCCTCCGCCCCACAAGCCTAAAACGCTCACACACCAAACAGCTTGCAATAAATAAAGCAACAAAACTAAATGTGGACACAAATAAAGTGACATAAAATTTTACACAATTTCCACCGTATGTGGAGGGCAGTATACCAACCCCACCCCATTCTCATAACCGCTTTTTCCGACCCCACGAAACGCCATTACGCCCACCCTTAAAAATTACCTCTATTAATTTCCCTAGGGGTGTGTTGTGGCTGCTGGTTGGTGTGTGTTGGTGTTGCTGCTGCTGTGTGGTAGTGTGTTGTGTGTCGTCGTGTGTCTGTGCTGCTGTGTGTGCTGTTTAGTATATATTCTGTTCTCTTGGTCAAAAGATACCAATCATTGCTTAATATAATTAGCCCTGAACATCATTGAAAAAAGGCGCCGGGCAGCAGAGGCAACACGTTCATTACGCTATCAACTACCCATATCAGGCGTCGATCTATATAAGTCGCACCCATCCATGGTGGAGTGAAGCGCAAACCTTGGGAAAGTCGTAAATCACTGAATCTGAACCTTTTCAGTTACATTCACACTAAGAGGTGGAAATTTCGTCTACTGCTGTTTTGGTAAGCAATACATTTTACTTTCCTACTTTCACCTGACATTATATTTTATGCTTTGATTCACAGCAAGAGAACATGGGTTCCGATTTACAAACAAAAATAGTTTTTGATATCATTTGACTAAAAATATTTACAACTGGCAGATATGAATTTCATGTGTAGACAACATGTGAATTATCGTGTTAATAAGTAGTAACAGGAAAATTACACCTTTCTGTAGAAACCGGAAAGTATTATGTGTTATATCTTTTATATTTCCGATGGAATATTGCATTGCATTTTTTCACAAGTTCTATTATTTAAACATTCCAATTTTAGACTGAATGAGATTTAAAGGTGTACTTAATTAAGTGTCAAATAACCACGCTTGTTCCCTTGAACGGCAAACCTCGCTTTTCTTAATTTGTAACTTTGTTACCCGAAATTGCCTCTCAAGGCATAAATCTCGTGCTCGTTGTATCAACCGTTACTGAGATATTACGAGAAATTTACTTTTCTCAAGAGCTGGGGGCGTATTGCGTCTACTTTCCACAATTAACACATGAAAAATCAAAGTTTAAGGAAAAAGAAGAAAATTAAGAAAATTTGAAGAGTCGATTTCTAGGATATCAAAAGGGTGAACTTTACTCTTTATGGAATAACAATGGGTCTTACTTCAAAACTATGTAGTTATATAATAAGAGTGAAAGAGTTTTTATCACTGTTTTGGTAAACATTATACAAACACATTTCTTTCGTGTTAGACAACCAGCATAAGAAAATTAATCACTCTATCACGCACTTTATACGGGTTCTATTCTTACAAATCCAAGGTAATCCATTCCAACCTTGAGATCCTCCAAGCAGTGTAATTTTGGAAATATTTTCAGTGTTATTTGCTTCTTATAGGTATGCTTGGACAACACTTAATCCTCCATTGTTTGTTTTTTTCCATACTTTATTTCATTCTTTAATTGTTTTAATTGATTGTGAAATGTAGTGCAAGATACTCGATTCAATTCGACCCAGTCCTATCACTCCTTGTTCGTTAACAAAACCACCTACATCAAAGTCAGGGAATCTCATTTGTAACCCTCTCGTGAACCCTGGCTGTGAAATCTGAAGATCAGTAATTACATAGAATTTGAAAATGTGCAAAAAAACAACAGCTGTACATAATAGGATTTTTTTTTTGGTCCATGAGACAACAATTCATATCAAAGTGTATTAACGGTCACTATAATTCCACTAAAAATGAATTTCTATCTCCAAAGGTTCTTGGATGATATTTTCTTCTTTATATTTACACAATGTTAAATTTTAGTAATGTAAATGCGACGCAAAGCCTTTTAAATCATGTAATACATGTGAACAAAATGTTTACCATCACACAAATAAAAAAATATATATATAAATAACAGGGCTATAGCATAGACATAACATGTTAAAAACATACAGTATAATACATTGCGAAAACTGCACTTAATATTAATACAATATTAATACATTTAAGAAAAAGTCTAGCTTGTATTTAACTAATTCAAGCATGGCGAATCAAAAATGCACTAAATAAAATTTTCTCTTCACTACAGGCAGTATCAAACAGTTGCCATATGCCTATGGTCGATGGTCAAACTTGTTATAATTAATCGTCCATATACACGTAAAAAAAAATCCACATCATTATGTCATATCTCTTTCTGAATATTTGACATTTAACCCGTTGGCGACTAAGTACGAGTAACTCTCGTTGGGGTCTATGGAAAACGCATGTTATAGTATTTAGTCGTTTCCTAAAACCTTTCCTCTCACGCGGACCTGTAGTCCAGTCATATTTAGCTTTTCACTTCAAACTATTTGCCCCAACAGAGATTTTTTTGCACCACAATGCATTTCTTTGAGGTCCCTGACACCATTCTAAAATAGTCCAAAATTTCCCTAAATAGGGGAAAGACATCTAGATTTGCCATAAATCAAATAATTGCCGCCATGCTGGCATTTTCCATATCTTGGACATGGAACCCACAAAAACTAATTTTGTGTCTATGGTCCATGTTTTTAAGGTATCAAATGCAAATAATGATTAATCATAAACTTTCAAATTTTGACATCCGTAATTTAGCCTAAAAAAATAAATTTTGCCATATTAATGAATTCAAGAATCGTCCCCATGTAACCCTATGAACTCAGTTCTACATAAACATTTACAAGTACATTATTATGTCTAAGAAAATTCTTTTGCAGTTGCAAGAACACTGATTGTATGATATTAATCATTTTCCCAGTCAGTTTTCTAACATGCATCACACTGATTTGATAACACTTGCATATGAATTACATATTCAAAATGGGCTGCATTTAATCTATTCATGAACCATATCTGGGACATAAAACGTTGTTAGAAAGTCAATTTCGGTACCATACCCATCGTTTTGTTAGCGTCCAAGGAATACAATTGTGATATCGGTAGTAACCTTTTCAAGATTCTAATATACATATTTGCCATAAATTTGGCATATAGAATCATGCCAATTGCCTGCCCATATATTGTTTGTCACGCTGCTTCATATCTCCGTATATTAATTTAGATGTAATCATGCGTTTCTTAATCATTCTTGTAAGAAATTACTGCCTACATGCAGTCTTCAGCGAATATAAGACACGAGACTTTCATGATTTGTAAATAAATGTATTGAAAGGACTACCATGCATCACACTAAAGCCCGATTTAGTTTGGCTAAATGGTAAAAACATGAGATTCTATTGCACATTATGTTTTTAAAGATCCAACTTTTCTACTTCGATATCCCTTAAAAATTGCTTGCAGTGAAAACTTGTCCCATTTATTGAAGAAATGACTCAAAATGTGAAATTTCGTTGGGAGAGGGGACCCCAGGAGATTTCCCATTGGTAATTTTCTACATTGTACCGCCAGATGCTCTTCTTTAACATCATAATTTTCATCATAAATAAGTTTTAGTAGGTATATTGATGCTGCTTTTCTGATTTTTTGGCTGACAATAGAAAACTTTGTGACAGATTCCCCAGAAATTTGTTCACTCGAACCAAACTTACATTCGGCTTTAAAGCTTATGTTTTTCATTATAAAGTTCAAGCTGTAGAAACTCCTGCTGACTTTTTATGAAAACAAATGGTGTGGCATAATATTGCTTCAAGATGTTATATTAGTAATGTACTAGAAGAGATAAAAAGTCAGATAGAAATGGGTATGATATGATTTAGGGAACAGTTTAAATGTTCTTAAGCTCTACGCATTACAAGATGGAGGCGGATTGTGAGAAAAGGATAGTCCTCTAAGAGAGAGGATAAAAGGCAGGACGGGTACACAGGAAAAGAGAGAGGTAGTGATAGCAGATTTGAATGGAAATTTTCGGAAGGAAAGAGGGCATGAAGTATATTGCGAAAGTTATGTTTTGAAGAGAGAAATAAGAAGGGCAGATGTAGTGCGACTTGCGAAATATAATTATTTATTGATGGCTTACTGCAAATACGCTTCTTTAAGAAAGATGTTAGGACACAGAGTAAGATGGGAGTATATGACACAGTGAGGACCTAAAGACGTACTTGAGCAGATCTCAGTTGGAAGATGAGTTCAGCATATGTTAGCAAAGACAACATCAAATGGTGTATTTAAAGTGAGCTTGGAATTGGGAGGAAACAGTCTTAAGCGACATGAATGGTTGAAAGGAAGTGGTAAAACAGAGTCAGGAGAAGATAAGTTGGCGCACAGTTCGAGAGACGTTAGAATGGAAGAGAATGATTTGCAAGAATAGTGGATGTAGCTGAAGTTGCTAAGAGATAAGGACAGAAAGTTTTCAGGGTTCATCTGAAAGAAGGAGGGCTACAAAGAGCATGATGATGGGATGAGACAGTATAATGAAAGACATATGGAGAAGGCAAGAAGAAGGGATCGCAGCCAGAGAAGATGAATGATATATAAACAAGAGTCTCACGTGTCATGATGAATGGCAGTGCAAAAGCAACGATGAGGCATATGATGATTTATTGTGCATAACTTTGACACAATACGCGAGGGGGTAAATAATACTGTATTTGTAGCTAAACAGTGAGAGAGGGATGGGGAAGACATGTTGCAGTTGGGTTAAAGAGATGAAACGAAATGTTTGACTGATTAACAGTGTGTTTTCCACAGAATATTTTAGAAGTGATGAAACCGGAAAAATGGGAGAGGGGATGAGAGGATAGATGGCTACAAAACAACTTACGAGCGATGAAGTACGACATATCCAGTAAATGAAGAGTGAGATCGGCTGAGCAAGAATAAAAAAATGATCGTCAGTTTGTCCCAGACAATATCTGCCATACACAAAGTGGCAGATGATAATAGACCAGCTAATAGATTTGACTGCCTTGAGCCACAAAAGGTAGATAGAGAATAAATGTTCCAGGAGTTTGCCAATTTTCGGGAGTAACAAAACAGACAAAAATTAGAACATAACTTTGAGAGGGACACCAAACGTTGGAACGTTCGGATTAAATGACGATGATTAGAGTGTGTGTGTGGCGCCATATCCAGGATGAGGCTGTGATATAAGGAAAATATTTTGGAAATTTATGGTGCCACACACGGACGGTGACTATAAGGAATTTCATGATTGTTGTTAGCAGTGATATGAGATAATTAGTTGTAAGAGGAATATGTCATGTGCATATACTGTACGGAGATATGCCATATGGGAGACCATATGGCGCCATTTGCATGCGATTTATATGTCCAAATTTATGCAAATTGTTATATAAGAATGCCTAAAAAGCTTACTATATCATTATTTATCCCTATAGACCTAACAAACTATTGGTATAGACACCAGAATTTGCTTTCTCTAACGTTTCATGTCCTGCAGATGTGCGTCATAAATAGGTTAGATGTCGGCCACCTTTTGACATATATAATTCATGTGATGTTTTATGCAATTAGGCCCGTATATCGTGTATAACGACTGGAAATGTCATTAATTATACAATCCGTCTTCTACCTGCAAAAATATCTTAGACTTTAGGCCTCCTTTTTCCGTTTAACAAAATTAAAATTCCGTTTTTCAAATTATGCCATGTTCCTGCGATTTCCCGCGTTACTACACATTCGCGCATACTCAACACCCAATACATTGCATGATTTACCATCGGCCTCAGTTAAAATGAAGCAGCCGTCGCGTCATAGTAGTCGAGACGGCCGGGGCCGTAGCAGGGCGTTGCATAGGGGATCATCAAAGTACACGAATGATTGGCAATAGAATTCATTTAGTTCTATAAATCATTTTAGACACTTTTGATATTGATTTATTCTGTAATTTACTACCATTTTAGAGGTTATTACTCGCATTTTAGGAATTCCCATTTTCCCAGTACAACTTCCATTTCCGCGATTTTCTCCGATTTTCCGATATCGCCGGAAAAAGTGGAGGCTTAACATGCTTTATCTTAGACATAACAAATGTACTATCTATCATATTATTATGTTAAAACACTAGGCTCCAATGGGCTACACTGGCGCCATTTTGAATCCATTTATATCAAATTTATTAAATTTATGTATGCCAGAATTTGAAAGATTATAATTATATCATATTTGCCTTCCATGATCTCAAAAATAGGTATGGACACCATAATTCTTTATGTGTTTCCATGCGTGCAGAAGATATGGCGGCATATAATAAGCCATATGGCGGCCCAATTGTTGCGATTATGCAAATTAGAGATCTTTCCACCTCATTAGATATTTTGGACTTTTAGTATGCGTTCTGCGGGACCTCAAAGAAATGCACTGTAGTGGAAAAAATTCATGTTGCAATTTGTTCTTTGACAGTTTGGCCAAATTTTAGGCTAAAACATGACTGGACTACTGTGCATGGTAAAAGTTCTAACTTCAAAAAAAAAAAAAAAAAAATGAGTTTTTGAGTAATGCGTCTTTTTGACACGAGGAAGCCTCTTTCCAGTGATATTTATAATTGTCGAGAAATTTTACACCATGCCTCGTTTGAGAGGTAATTTCCTCAATCTTAGTACTTTTCTGATTTTTGCTTCAGTTGTGATGGCCCGTGGTCGTCTTTGTTCTTTGATGGTAAAATGGTCTGTATTCGAGTTAGATCGTTTTAATATGCACGATAACTAGGTGATTTATTGTGGCCATGTGATGTTAAAACGGTCTATCTTCAGGGTTGCCAGGTTTTCCGATTCTTAAAACGCCAAATTACATGCCAAATTCAGTGAAAAACGCCAAATTTGCATTTGATGCATTTTATGGGAAGCATAGTCTAGATGTGATTAGAAATAATGTTGTTATCAATAAATAACACTTTTAGAATCTCTGCCGTAGCCGAAAATTAGAGTGCCGAGGTTTATGAGCAGCCAGATTTTGCACATGAAGTACATGCGTACCTTGTGGCACTTATTTTACTGAAAATCCTCTGACAATCGGGTTCAATAATTTTTGGTATGCCATTGGAAAACGCTAAAAAAACACCAAAAAGCCGTTTGGCGTGCACTTTGAATTCTTCAATGCCAAACGATATCAAAAAATGCAAAATTTGGTGTTTTTGGCGTTAAAAAAGCCAAACTGGCAACCATGTCTATCTTGAGAATCATTGCTCGAAAACAGCATACCTTTAATTTGCTCTTTGGAGTAAATTGAGCGTGTCACGCACCTACGTGCACGGCAAAAATTGGGGTGTTATATTTAACACCAATGGTGTTGCACAATAAGAACATCGGAAAAGTGTTGATTTTTCAACACCCTTGGTGTTAAAGCCAATGCTTTTACTGTTTGAACTAATTCGTTTGGCGTTTAAATAACAACCGAAGTGTTAAAATACACACCAAGTCTGGTGTTTATATTGTGTAACACCATGGGTGTTAAATTTAACACCCAGTTTTTGCAATGTATTGATCCAAAAGTAATACATATCTCAAGAACCATATAGAAGCTACCCCCTTCTAACCATATACCATTGAAAAGCGTGGACTTCAAGCAATCTGAAAATATATCTTATCCAAGTGAAGACGAAAGTGTAATAAAACCTTTTTATTAGATAAACAAATAAAGATTTTCAAATGTCCATGTTACAAACACAACTCATCAAAAGTGAGTAGGTGTACCTGTTATTCACATTTAAGCATGAACCTGAAGGTATGAATTTTAATGATCCCTTATCCAAATATTCTGCTTTCTTGATGTTGAAAAACGATTTCTTTGAAAAATCAGAAAATGTGTTTTAATGTGAAACCTATATTTCAACACAGATAGAAATCGTGCATTCGCTTACATGCTATTCTGATTTTGGAAGAAGCTTAATGTTTCAGTGTATTTTAGGGTCGACATCAACTAAATTTAGTTAAGTAGAGAAGTAATTATCTGTACTGAGTACAAAGTAGGTATATTTTGAAAGTTTACATTTCACAAATTATTTTGATTTGAAAACAACCCCCCCCCGAAAAAAAATATTGTTTTTTTTTCCCCAGTGGCCACCTTAATGATCAAATATTTGAGCTTTTATCAACAAAGGTGCAGTCCATGCAAATGATGTGTTTCATTAAAACTATAGTAACGGACCATGTTTGAATTATTTATTTAAAACAATAACAACATTTGAGCAGTTAGACTGTTTCACCATATCCCTTATAGATATAAACCATGGTATTATGATAGTACCATGCATGGTAAATTGGCCCAAACCATGCATGATATTACCATTGTATTACCATGGTGTGTTTTTATAAGGGATTTGGGTCAAAATCCACCATATTTATATAATAGTGAAACTGTCTATCTGCGTAAAAATGCTTATTTCTATTTTAAAAAATATATATATATACGCCCCCAAAATGGTCACTTATCCGTTTGTTTTCATTTCTGTAAGTGTTCTATTTTAACGTAACTTTTCCTGAAAGCAAATATTATACGTGTCTATATTATACGACTGCACGTAGCAAGTTCAATATACATACGTCAACTGCTATATCATTAGTTGTATACATTCATTTCAGAAACCAATTAAAAATCATGCGAATTCGGTGCTGGAATGTCTACTACAGGATATATCATAGTCGTTGTATACTGACACCCCAAACATTTTTACAACTTCTACGTCATTTCTTCATGTTTCCTGGTGCTAAGTGCTGCTATTCCCGTGCACATGATGTGAACATTATACTTTTTATGTTTTAGACTCAAGATTAACGTGTATTCTTTTGTCCAATTTTCAAGCTTGTTAACCGTTGTTGATGGTTCATTTACTCACCTACACTTTCGCGATGACAGGTCGTTAAGACACATTCAGCGTGGCTGTTCGGTAACTCGCCATACATTGTTCTGTAAATTTAACGAATCGGAAAGATTTAATAATCACAGACAAAACCGCTTTGTACGTCCATTTTATTCTGAATTAATCTGGCGCCACCCAGCGTCCACTAAGGCGTGGACAAGACACTTACATTTTTTACATCAAGTTGATGCAAAAAACCAGAAATATGGAAATTGCAATAAAGATGCCAATTCATATATGAAAGAGTCAAGCTATATCAAAGCTAATTCAAGCATGTATCTTAATGCACGAATTTACTCTTCACTACATGCAGTATCAAACCCTTACCATGGTCAAATTTGATATAACGGGGAAACGGGATGCTACCACACCTCACCCAGGTGGAACTGCGAGTTGTGATTGGTGGTACTAATATTTTAAAAAATCTAATGATTTATTATGAATTTATAATGTGCATTTGGATATATTTAAACGGTAGCACAATATGTATGTATTATTATCATTTATGTAATTACCGTAGTGTATATGGACCAATTACATCAAGAGCTCTTGCAGCGCATTAGAATGTAGCCTACTTGAATATAATTTTGCGTCCCGTATATACGTAAAAAAAAATCCACATCGTTATGTTACATCTCTGTCTGAACATATTTATCTTCGAATTAGATCA
>JZLH01S0283503.1:7155-24153 GCA_001188425.1 Eucidaris tribuloides
TTTTTTTTTAAATCATACGTAAACCAAGGTTTGAAATCTTTTTCTTTGTATTGCTTCTTTCAGGGAAGAACATTGTTCATAAGAATCAATAACTTTTTAAATAAAAATATATTTAACGTTAACATCAATATTACCGGACATATCTGAAACTACATCGAAACTAATTCGCATATCATGCACTGGCGTAAATCCCGGGGGGATGCGGGGGTTATATCCCCCTCACTTTTCGAGGCGGGGGGGATGGCCTGTACAATCATCCCCCCCCCCACTTTTCGAGAAAAATATATTTTTTTTTATTAATTAATCATTGATAAAATTGCAATATAGTGAGAATTTCTCTTGAAATGCCTTTAAAATGCTTAAGATCGTCCAATTTTAATTCTAAAAAACTCAAAAGCTCCTGGCTCGGGAGCTTCGCTCCCTCGCTTGCACTTTCCCTCAATAATTTGAACATTTTGACATGGAAAATTCCTGCGTATGGCCTCGTTTTTCAAGGTAGTCTCCATGGCATGATAGTATAGTTATAATCGACCATTTTGAAATTGTGTATATTTCCGACTTTTAACCTATATTTATTCAAAACATTGGTTTTAGAATGAAGCATTATACTGGCAGACATGCAGAGACCAGCAATCCCAACTGCCCGAATTAAAGAACACTGTCGTAAATTGGGAAATTGGGAGGAGGGGGATTGAGGGATATATTCCACCACTTTTCGGGAAGGAGGGGGATTGAGGGATATATCCCACCACTTTTCGGGAAGGAGGGGGATGTTCTGTACAAATATACCTCCACTTTTCAATAAGTGTTTTTGTGTTTATTCAATTATTACTAACATTTATATATTTTTTAAATGCTAAAGATATTGTTATCTGAATATCCTGATGTTTCCAGTTTAATATCTCTCATTCATGTTCATTACTAACGTGTTTTCCATTGGTCCAAATGGGCATTCTATCCATATCCCTATTCAGAGCACATAACGCAAAATGTAGGCCTAATTAAACATCTTATTATCAACAAAATGTAGAAAACAAACTATGATATTTTCACATGAAGACATAAGGAGCGCAATCGTTTTCTTTAGCAATTGTCAATTTTTCCACCTCTGATAAGCCTCCCCTGTGACAATGGCCCTTTTCACATTTTAGAGGCACCTGTTCTAATTAGGGTGCCGCTACTGCCTTTTGTATAAGTTATACTGTTTTGTTGTAAATGCCTCCTTTTCCTCTTTACTTTGTGCCCCGAATTTGAAACGACTTAGAGCAACTTACTTTAATTTTTTTCAGGCTCGCTACGCTCGCTCGCCAATTTTTCATATATTATGTTTGGAGGTCTTTTCAGTCTGTAAATTTGAGACATTTCAGAAACATTTTCCACTTTTATAAGATGTTATTAGACACCATGCATTCTTACAGGTCCTAAAAATTTTCTCGCTCGCTTTGCTCGCTCGTTCATTGATATAGACCATGAAAACCCAACTGCAAAATCTAATGCTATGATATCTAGTGTTTTTATATTACAGCAAAAAGATCGAGAAAACACATTATTTGAAAGGTCTAAAATGTAATCACAATAAAAGCTATATGCCAATTTTAGGGTAGAGATAGTGGTATTTTTGCACGTTGTAGGTGTCCCCTTTTCAAGAAATAGCCCTTGATTTTGGGGTGTCCCCAAAAATTTTGGGCCAAAATTTTGAAATTTCATCGATCATCCCCCCCACTCCTCGGAACGGATTTACGCCCATGATATCATGCGAATACTGACTGGGCGTATCTGCAATTTTATATTTACATTATATATATATATATAATTTTCAAGTTATTTTGACAACAATGATGCACAAAGATCATCATATTCATAGGGAATGTAGCACGGCCGAATGATTAGTTGCCCACCTACATAAAATATTAAATTTAAACTTTTATTTATCAAACATCAAAACACCCGACTGGGTGTATCTGCAAATATGTCTATCATGTTCACTGACCGGGAAAATCTCTCTTTAGACTCTAGCTTGTTTCCATATGGTACCTTCATGCCATGTAACAGTGAAAAATAAATGCCTTTAAATGGTGGTAGCTAATTTGCATATAGTGCTAATTCAGAAACGTTGTTATCGTGTTCCTTGACTATAAGAACATCTGTTTCGAAATCAATTTCATTTGATATTCCATTTTGCTGCACAATTTGGTAAAAATCTTTATGTTTGTGCACATTGTAAGCTAATTTACATATTATGCAAATTAAATTACTTTCCTACATGGTAGGAAAGTAAATCGTACATGGTAGGATTTTTTGGAAACTTTTACTATGGTGTTCAGCGGACCTTGCTGAAATGCACTGCAGTAAAATCAATTCTTTTGCAATTTGTGTTGGTTGTGGGGACTTTTTTGACTGGACTATAGTCCCCGAATCTTTAAAAATAGGCGTAAACTGACATATCCCAATGTTAAATTGTTCGTTAGGAAATCAGGGGACAGACGCCTCTTCACCTGGCCGCTCAGACTGGACACCTAGAGTGTATTGACATCCTCGTACGCAATGGAGGTATCGTTAACATTCAAGTAAGTCATGAAACGCAAAATTTCCCTAATCCAAGTAAATTACTCACGCTTCACACGATTTTCCAGTACCCTGTAAATGTTTGTTACACGTATGTTTATGGAATTATACTAAAACATTGCAATACACCTAACGGTGATCATTTTCTCCACAGGATAACGATGGTGTAGCACCTCTACACTGCTCCACTTTCAATGGACACAAAGACTGTATCGAAGCTCTGCTGACTCATGACGCTAACGTTAACATCGAAATGGGAAAGGTAATGGGGGACATGTCTCTTGTCCTATCTCTCTTAGTCCGGCGGTTAAGTCGAATAATTGTTCACTTTTGTCTAAAAGCACCAAATTTGGCACAGATGTTGATTTTTACATAAAATGCAAATTCTGATATCGGGCCCTCAAAAATTTTGCCCAGGAGAGCTGTGGCAGCCATTTTTCAAAATGGCCGCCATTCAGAATTCCTGAAGCAAAGAATGTGCCATTTCTGATCCATTTGTAGTGAAATTGGGCACTATATGTGTATACAATTTTGTTATAAGTAATTCGGAATCATTTCTAGACATTAAAAATGAAATAATTACTAAAGTTGCCAATTTGAAGAAGTTTGTATAAAAAAATAATAAAATAAGATAAGAATGTAAGCTAGAAACGGAAACATTTGAAAATAACGCTTTGGTACTTGTATCAATTATTTTCAGTGTAATTTGAAGCAAAATAATTTATGATGTTGCCAATTTGAAGATGTAAAATCGTTGAAATGATTTATATAATGTATACAACAAAACACAAATATGATAATGGTGATATAATAATGACAAAAATAATGGTAAAAATGATGATGATGATGATGATGATGATGATGGTGATGACGACGACAATGATGATGACAATGATAAGGGTATAATAATAAAATAATAATGATGATGATAATAATAATAATAATAATTATAATAATAATAATAATAATAATAACAATAATAATATAATCATCATCATCATCATCATCATAATCATGAATATATTACTTTACACTATACTACGCGCATATCTACAAACAAACATACATACATACACACAAACACACGCACAAATACTCACATAAATTTCAGAATGATACGGGATGATCACCTGTCAGCTCTTCACAAAGATTGTGACACACAGATGTATACCTCATGGGAAATGAGAGTACTGCTACTATTGCAAATTATAGCAGTAGCCTGATTTTTTAACATTTTACTATGATAATACGGCTAGCACTGTAACACTAACGTGAAGCAAACAAGCAAATGACATAGATAGGTAAACAAAATCCACAAGTGGAAGTTGTGGAACACCATTCTTTCCCGCTGCTTCAAATGAGAGGTAGCCACAGCAAATACGGTCTCTTCATCACGATCTATTCTGTGATATGTCCTCTGTCACACCAACCATCCTCATAATCCTCTCTAGTCTCTTGCCACATTCAAAAAACCTCCTGTTTGGTCTAGCGCTCTTCCTTTTTTTCCGAAGTGGTACCATTTCCAACATCTTTTTCCCTGTGTACGTACTCCATATCTCTCCTTTAGATATGTCCAAGCTACCGCAATCTTCCCCCACTCGCCTTATCCCGCATCTTTACTGAGTTTTATTTCGTTGTCCCTCTCACAAACTCAGATTTCTAAATTTGTCTCTTCTTGAAACTCCCACAGAAAATCGCAACATCTTTAATTGTGCTACACCAAACTCTTCTCCCCGCCATTTTGTGAGAGGGGCTGTCTTAAGCCTGTACATCGTGGCTGATCCAGCCACTGTCATATAGCTGATATTCCCCTTTGTTCTGCCCGATACAACTTTGTCACGCATCTCTCTTGTAACTCTCTTCACTGTCTTCCGTGTTACAGTCCCCATTACTTTGCAATGTTGAGCTTAAGTATTTTCAGTTTCACCGTATCTCCAGCTACATGTACAATCTCAATAACACACATGTGCTCTGCTTTTGTCCGGCTATATTTCAACCCTTCCTCTCATAGCATGTCTCTAATTTTCCAAATTGTCCTCAATCTGCTCCCTAGCTCTCTGAGCAAATCACAAATGTCATCTGCGAAGATAATAGCCGGTTCATAGGGCCTCCTCACCTCATACGTCTGCCTGTCCATCACCATGGTAAACCAGAAAGGGCTCAGCGCCAAATCCCTGGTACCATCCAAATCTCTCACTTGAACCATTCAGTCACCCTACTAGCTGCACACTTCACGGCCTGCATGTATTGTAGCATGCTTCTTACATATCCTGCACTATCCTCACATACTTTTACTACCCCGGACTTCTTACTCCTCTCATGGCTCCTGTCATTAGCCTTTCCGAGATCTGCAATGACACAATGCCCCTCTTTTGCAAATATCGCATCCGTTGTGATCCTACTTGGCATAAAGCCGTATACCTGCTCCTCACAAAATTGGCACTTTATTTCTCAGCCTAGCATCCACCACTCTTTTCCAGAGCTTCATAGTATATGACTCATTAATTTTATTCCTCTATAATTACTTTAAAGATTGTCATTGATTTGCACGTCAAAAAACATCTATATGAATCAAATCAGCTGAAATCATATCCAATGTGAAGATTAATATAAATAAACACCTCTCATAGAGACTTGGGGTAAAATATTGAGTTTTGGTGAAAATGTGGACGGTTAAACTTCATTCTTTTTCAAATGACTGGCCAGCAATTTCAAAAAATCCGCGACGTCAAACGTGCACGTGCCGTTCCAAAATGGTCCGATCAGCCGTTAGCCAAAGGTCGCGCAGGGCAGTGGCGTAGCAATGGGGGGGGGCGATGGGGCGGTCGCCCCGCCCCTAAGATGGGCAAAAAAAAAACTGATGTGAAAGCTTGCACCATCTTCCCATTTTATGTAGCTTACTGTTGAAATATCTAGCAGCAATATAGGCCGCGAATTTTATAATATATATATTTTCAATAAGCGTGGTAAGAAAATGTCAATTTTCGGCGCGCTCCGCGCGCAAATTGCATCCTATAGGTTTAACAATTTTTCATGCAGATCGCGACGCAAATAATTTGATATACTAATTATATATAGATAATAATAATAATAATAATAACAATAATGATGATGAAACATTAAGACAAAATTGCATGTCTCTAAGCACTTTTTAGAACAAAGATAGGCCTACAAAAGGATTGTTGTGTAAGTTAAATGTTTTTGCAGTGCCTTGCGCAGACAGTGTTTAAACAAGCCATAATCTATTATAAGAAAGCGCACCAAAACCTGGTGCACCTGACGCATTTTTTGAGCGTAGCCCGGAAGAGGCATGGTGGACGTAGCCCGTAGCCGGGCGACCGTCACCTTGCTGGTATACGTACATACGTAACTGGAAGACAGTGTTCCTATCACTCGCTTGGCTGTCGATAAAAAGTCGCAGCCGTTACCGCGTTCTCATTGGCTATTCGTCGTTGTATTTTTTGCGAAACATTGCGAAACATAATTAATCGCGTCGCTGGAAACTACAATCACACAACAGTCACACAACAGGTAAACTTTTGCTTTGCTTTCGCCAGATCTAAGTTTTTGGTGTGTGTAAATGTGTTTTTGGTCGGCCGGCCCGACCGTGCTATGGAGTGTGAGGGGCCATGCAAGGCATAGGGCCTATCATAGGGGGAGTGACAATGTTGTTGTGCTGTACTACTACTACTAGGCTGTGTGTGCTGTGTAACCCAGGGAGCTCCGGTCCTGCGGGCCGGAGCTCCCTGGGTTATGTCCTGTATTGTGTCCATCACCTGTCGGCGAAAGGATGGATAGGGGCTTCTCCAGGTGGTTGTGGTGGGCGGGGGAAGGGGCCAAGGACAAGGTAAAGGTCAGGGGTGGATGCAACAGGGTGGCTGGGGGGAGGGGGTGGTTTCCCCCCCCCCATTTGTGGGTGGGGAAGGGGGTTGGGGGGAGGGGGTTGCTTAGGGACTGCTAGCAGGGCGGTGCAACAAGGGTGGGTGGGGGAAGGGGTTGCTTTAGGGACTGCTAGGGGTGGGGGAAGGGTTGCTTAGGGACTGCTAGGCAAGGACAGGTTAAGTCAGTGGGCGTGCAACAGGGTGGGTGGGGGAAGGTTGCTTAGGGACTGCTAGACAAGGACAGGTAAAAAAGTCCGAAGCGCGGTGCAACCAGGGGTGGCTGCGGAGAGGGGGTGGTTGCAATCCCCCCCCGTTTGTGATTGGGGACAAGGGGTTGCCTTAGTGGGGCGGTTGGGCGCTCCCTCCCGTCGAATGAGCCTTGAATTCGGTAACAGATCCACAAAAAGCAGGTTCAGGTGGTTGTGGTGGGCGGGGGAAGGGGGAGTGCTAGCAGGAACAGGTAAAGTCAGGGGTGGTGCAACAGGGAATGGCTGGGGGAGGGGTGGTTGCCCCCCCCCCCCATTTGTGGGTGGAAGGGTAGGGGAAGGGGTATTGCTTAGGGATTTTCTGCTAGCAAGGACAAGGTTAAGTCAGGGCGGGTGCAACAGGGGCGGTGGGGAAGGGGTGGGGGAAGGGGTTGCTTAGGGACTGCTATCAAGACAGGTAAATCGAGCGGTGCAACAGGCGTGCATGGGGAGAGGGGGTGGTTGCAATCCCCCCGCCATTGTGCGGTGGGAAAAGGGGTGGGGAAAGGGTTCTTAGGGGCGTTGGCCTCCCTTCCCTCGAATGAGGCCTTAAATTCGGAACACATCCCACAAAAACTTTCAGGTAGTTGTGGTGGGCGGGGGAAGGGATGGCTTAGGACTGCATAGCAAGGACAGGTAAAGTCAGGGCGGTTTGTCAACACTCTGGGTACTGTCATTTACACCGGTTAACGATAAGTTGGGTTCGGAATAATAGTGTGTTTGCCAGACAACAAATATGCACTTTGCACTGCACTCTTTCAAATACAATTATTCATGCTCTTTATTAGATGTAAATATAACAGGTAGTTTGCACTATTGCTTATAAATCTTTCATGTACATAACAGAACTTTCCCAGTGAATAAATTTTGAAATCCAAATTAATCAACTTTCAATTTACATGTCTAATTACAAATTCAAGTTATCAGTTTCCAAAGTTATCCATACTCAAAAATATATTTTTCTGTATTTTATCGCTTTATACTGTATAAATATATATATATATAAGTCGTAATTATATGTTCAACTTAATTTAACAAAAGATACGGAACAATAGCACCTCAGGTTTATGTGGATTTGAGTTCAGTTCAGTTCTCGCTGCAACAGTTGGCGACTAGCGACAATTGAAGCACGTCAATCCATTATGACTGAAAGTTCGCGTGGCGACATGGCGACAACGAAACATGACAAACAGCAAACTAGCGTCGACCAGTAATAGCGTAATCAGTCCTACCAGCGAGTGGTCGACCAGGCGAGCGTCAGTCCACTAAACGGAGCGTCGACAGAGAAGGAGCGGGCGTCTACCAGGAAGACGACTGACGGCGCAATGCCTCAACTCAATTTCGCGACGAGGGAAGGGCGTCCGACACAGTATTGTCAATCACCTTCAGCGACGAAGCGAATTAAGGCGTCGAACGAATGACACATTGAGCGACCCCCGGTGCCGAACCAACGAGCCCCAGCTTCGTTCCTAAAACCTACCAGGTTAAATACAAACACTCCTAATAATATTTCCTACATAGTATTACAATATACCATTCTTACAACATGAAGCCACAAATAAATGATTTTTTATTATATAAGATGTAAACCAGTCTGAACACAATGTCAATTGGTAATTTAGACCAATCATGAACATTGGCAATTAAAAATTTTATTTCTATTATAAGAAAGCAGCACCAAAACTGGTGCACCTGAACGCATATTTTTTGAGCGTATAGCCGAAGAGGATGGATGGACGTAGCCCGGTAGCGGGCGACCGCAACCTTGCTGCAATACGTTACATACGTAACTGGAAGACAGATGATTCCATATCACTCAGCTTGAGCTTGTAGATAAAAAGTCGCAGCGTTACGCTGTTCTCATTGGCTATTCTGTCGTTGTATTTTTTGCGAAACATGCGAAACATAATTAAATCGCGTCGCTGGAAACTACAGTCACAAACAGTCACAAACAGGTTAAACTTTTGCTTTGCTTTCGCCAGATCTAAGTTTTATTTTTATCTAAGTTGCTATGGATGTGAGGGGCCAAGGCCATAGGGCTCTATCATAGGGGGTAGTGAACAATGTTGTGTGCTGTACTATAACTACTAGGTACTGTTGTGTGCTGTGTAACCCAGGAGCTCCGGCCTACTAGGCTGTGTGTGCCTTGTGAACCGCAGGCGAGCCGCCGGCCCGCAGAGGCGGAGCTCCCTAGTTATGTGCTGTTATTGTGATCATCAGCCTGTCGCGAAGATGGAAGGGGCCTCTCAGGTGGTTTGTAGGTAGGGCGCGGGAAGGGGCAGGAAGGTAAAAGTCAGGGGTGGCTGTGGGGAGGGTGGTTTTCCCCCCCAATTTTGGGTGCGGGAGGGGGTGGGGGGAGGGTTGCTTAGGGACTGCTAGCAGGCGGTGCAACAAGGGTGGTTGGAGGGAAGGGTGCCTTGGGCGCTAGCTGGGAGGAGTAGGGATAGGGAAAGGCTTAGGAACTGCTAGCAAGGACAGGTTAAGTCAGGGGGCGGTGCGAACAGATGGTGGCGTGGGGGAAGGGGTTGCTTAGGGACTGCTAGGCAAGGGACACGTAAAGTCGAGCAGTGCAAGCAGGCGTGGCTGCGGAGAGGGGGTGGTTGCAATCCTCCCGTTTGTGATTTGGGGAAAGGCGGTTGTTAGGGGCAGTCTGCCTCCCTCCGTCGAATGAGGCCTTAATTCGGAACAGATTCCACAAAAACATTATGGTGGTTGTGGTGGGCGGGGGAAGGGGGATTGCTAGCAAGGAAGGTGAAAGTCAGGGGTGTGGCAACAGGGATGGCTGGGGAGGGGGTGGTTGCCCCCCCCCCATTTGTGGAGTGGGAAGGGGTAGGGGAAAGGGCTACTTAGGGAACTGCTCAGCAAGGTACAGGTTAATCAGGGGGCGTGCGAACAGGAGGCGGTGTGGGGGCAGGGGGTGGGGAGGCGGTTGACCTTAGGACTGCGTAAGCAAGGAAGGTAAGTCGGGCGTGCAACAGGCGTGGCTGGGGAGAGGGGATGGTTGCAATCCCCCATTTGTGGGTGGGGAAGGGGGTGGCGGAAAGGGTTGCTAGGGGCGGTTGCCTCCCTCCCCTCGAATGAGCCTTAATCGAAACACATCCACAAAAACTTTCAGGTAGTTGTGGTGGGCGGGGAAGGGGATGCCTTAGGACTGCTAGCAAGGACAGGTAAAGTCAGGGGCGGTGCACCAGGGGTCAGCGGACTGCAATAGGGGTGGTTGCCTCCACCCCTTCCCCCTCCGCCACGGCTCCTACACCACTGAAATCATGTTTTTTTTCATGAAATTTTGGCCTTGGCAGGCGCCACCCTTGTGTAAAGTGATCATTATGCAACAGATTCGGTTGCGAATGTCCAAAATTTCTTTTTTCCCCAGGTGCCCTACAAAATTATGAAGGAAGCCTAAAAGGGGGTGTCATTCGGTAAATTCATCGCATTTTTTTGTCAAAAGGGCCAAGAGGGTGTTTGAAATGTCAAGTAACTACGAAAACGTAAATGTTGATTTTTCTTTAGCAATAAGAGGGGCAATACGAGAGGGATACAACGGAATAAGGGCTGGGGAGGGGGTTGGCGGATTTGGGCGACTATATTGGGAGATGGAGGATATGGGTACCCCCCCCCAAAACAAAAAAAAAAAATGAGTGAACGAGGTGCGTGGTGGGCAGCTTCATCGGCGCGAAGTCGCCGATGAAGCTAGTTACAATAAGAATTTGTGTTAAGTTGTTATTTTGGGGATGCACTGTTGGCCTTCAAATGTTTAAAATAGCGTGGTACAAAAAGCTGTGAAAATTTTCGGCGCGCTGCGCGGGCAAAATTGCTATACGAAATTTTCAAAAAAAATATTGTGTGTGATTAGTAGTGTTTTGTATAGTATTACGTTTAAGAATTGTTCAGATTAATTAATTCAGATTAATTATTCAGGATCAATTTGTCACTAAAAGAAGCAAAATATGTAGATTTGTAAAGGTGAAACTGCAATTTTTTCCTTTCCTCGGAGGGGAAAACCAAGTGTGTGTTCTTTTGTTTGTGTTTGCATGGCGAATTTTTATGTACAATTATATGTTTGGTTGTAAAAATGCGATTTTTTTTGGCTCGCTCGCTTACGCTCGCTCGCATATTACACTTTATATTTTTTCCGTCACGGGGCCATCAATCAGCACAATCTACTTGGGGACTTAACTTGCCACAAACATCATAAGTGATTGTATTGTTCTGTATTGATAGAAAATAACATGTGACTAAAAAGAAGTGAATTTTGCACTAATGGCGTCAAATAGTCATGATAAAGCAGAAGGATAGTATTTTACCGTAGAGCTTCCACAGTACAGTCAGGATTCCGCACGCAAGGGACTTTTGCGCATTGCGCCTGTTATGTAGGGTATATTGAGCACAATTTTTTGTGCCCCTCGTATTTGAAATCTTGAATCCGCCCTGGAATATACTGCCTTATCTTAATCACAAGGACTGTTTTAAGTTGCCAAAAACACGCACCAAATCGCACGATTAATTGCATCAAAATTTCAAAAGCTCTCTCCGTGGGAGGGGGTACACCCCCTCCCACTCCTCGCCCCCCCCTCGTCTCGGCTCCGCTCGCTAGGGCTCGGTCGCTTCGCTCGCCTCGCATGATTCCGCTCCCCATAAGATCAAATCCTGGCTACGCCACTGCGCAGGGGATAGCCGTTAACCAATCAGAGGGCTGCGCTGGTCTTGCTACGGTGCACAGTAACCGCGATTCGCAGTTTCAGCAAAATTGAAACTCGCAGAAAGAACAACATTCTGGTAACATGTCGTTATTAGTTTTTCTCATAAAACAACAAATTCATGACGTATGGATCTCAGACTTTCAACACACCATTTGTAAGTACTAAACTACCGTTTGGTATTGATAATGAAGGGAAGTAATGGACTTGCACATCCCTGACACAATCTTTAACTTTGCAATTTATCTCTGTTCGTAGATTGATACTAACATGCTTTTCCTCCAGTCATCTGGCATTCTTTCACTATCCAAGATCCTATTCGACAGTTTTGTCAGAAAATTCCGACCCATGCCACCCAAACTCATCCATGCCTCCACTAGTATATCGTCTGGACTTCACAGCCTTTCAATTCTTCATTATTTTCATATTGCTCTCACATCTCTCGAAATGATAAGGTTGTACCTCCACATTTAGTCTGTCTGTAGCATCTATCTTCTATCACGTTTTCTTCATTCATCAGTTTCTCCAAATATTCATGTCGTGTCTGTAAAACACCCTCTTTCAAAACATCCTCGTCTTTATCCTTTATCAACCTTAACTGCAACATTTCTTAACTATCCCTCTCTCGCTGCCGAGCTAATCTGTTTAGATCTTGTACTCCCCCCTTTGTGTTCAATTTCTCATACAGTTCATCACATGCTCCACTCTTGACCTTTGCTACTGCCTTCTTCACTTGCGTCCTTATACTCTTGTTCACTTGTTTCATCTCTCTGCTCATCCCGTTTTGCAAATGGAACATCTATCGATTAATAATGTTCAAATCGCAGTGAAATGAACTAATAATTGTCTGCAGAGACTGGCTATCTGCGGCCCGAGGTGCTTGCATAAAATGATATCACAACAATCCCCCTATACCCCACCTCTGATAATCGGCAGGGCTCTCTTCTCAGATTGGTCATTCCCTAATTACAACCAATCGAAAAAGGGGGTACTGCTGGTGTGGTCGAATTGGGGGGGGGATATTGGTATATGTCATGGCTCCTCAGGGCACATAGCCAGTTCTGCAGACAGAGACAGTAAGTACATATTCACTGCGATTTCAACACTATAGATGAGCAGGTTGTTGCACACGCAGACTTGGCACTACGAGTGCTCTGATTCCGATTAGATATAGATCTTTCGATAATGTTTGTGTGCGTGTGTGTTCTTGTGTGTGCGTGAGTGTATTTTTTTTTTTGGTTCTTTTGATGCTATAATGTAAAGTAATATATTTATCATGATGATTATGTTAATGATGATTGTTATTTTTATTATTATTATTATTATTATTATTATCATTATTATTTATATCATTATTACAAATCAGTGTATAATGTTTCATCAAAGATTTTGCGATCTTCAAGTTGGCAACGTATAGATAATTTTACAAATAATTTTGGAAATCATTTATACAAGTACCAAAGTACTACTTTCAATTTTATTTTAGATTAAACCTTAATTTTGGTTTTATTCTTTTTTATTTAATAACAAACTCTTTAAATTGGCAACTTCAATGATTATTTGATTAAAATGATATCTAGAAATAATAGCTAATAAGTTATAGGAAACGTGTATTTTCGTGTAGTGCACAGTTTCATCATCAATGGGAAATGAATGACACATCATAATTATACAGCAATGTGAAATGGAGGCCATTTTGGAAAATGGCTGCGACGGCTCTCCTGAGCAAAATTCTCGAAGGCCCAATGTCTAAATTTGTTTATCATATATTTATCAACGTCTGTGCCAAGTTTGGTACTTTTAGACAAAAGTTAACAATAGGTTTGATATGCCTGATAAAGCTGCTTAGGTTAGAACTGATTTCTGTACATTATGATACTTCCTTTGTATTGACATAACACATAACACTCATTGATACATTGGGTCATGTATTGTACGGTTTTACTAAATATCAAAGTATCAACCTTGGATAGCTATAACTTCTTTTTGCATACAGCAATGAATCTAAACTGTTTACAAGTTATTGCTATGATATTTGGGCAGTTTTTGATAAAACATGAATTCATGAATTGAAAGGGTTTTTTAAATATAGGGAAAAATATTTTGGAACATTATTCATATTTTTGGAAAAAAATCGTAAAAAATCTCATTTCTGCCCATAAATATCAACTACAATGTACTTGAATCTTCTTAAATAGGGTATCATCTTGTAGAAAATTTATTCCCCTTTAATATGATGTCACATACATGGTAAAATATGGTTCCGTTACGAAGATATCTTCCAAATTTTAAAAAACAAGTTTTCAAGGCGGCCATTTTGAAAAAATGGTTGCCACGGCTCTCCTTGGCAAAATTCTCGAGGGCCCATTTTTTTAAATTTGTTTATTATATATCAATCAACATCTGTTTGGTGCTTTTAGACAAAAGTGAACAATTCGGTCGATATTTTGGACTTAACCGCCGGACTATCTCTGGAAAATAAAGTTGAAATAATTACATTTGCATAGACATTATGCATCAAAAAGTAGGAATTGCTTGTAAGCAATTGCTTCAAACATAAAATTGAACTCAATAAATTTCTGAAATCCGTATGCAGAACCTATTACGCCGAAAGTAGCAATTTCCATTCTATCAAGCGAATGCTTGAAAACTTTTGCATAAAACAAACCTTTTGATTATTCTTACAGACATTTCCTTGTTTTTGTTTCACTAAGCTCTGTAATCACAGCTTGAGTGCTCTTGCTTAGTCAAGACGTCCAACTTCAAAACCTGTTCAAGCTCGTAAAGCTACACAGGAGGAGAAGAAATGAAAAGAAAAATGCTTCTGAATCATATCAGAAACTTCACTTTATTCCTGTTATGGTAAATGTAATCTTCGTGTAGTGTGGCTGCGGCTGTTGTGAATTAAATTCATTTTCACAGTAGCCTACTCTAATTTACAGTAAACCTAGGAAAGCTTACAGTACATTACAGTAGAAATTATGGTGATGTAAATGATACAGTAAATTACACCACGCTTAATAACAGCATAATCTGAGTACGCTGTCTGCACTTTTTTGAGAAGCTTTCCTCAAATTTTAAATGGTGTGCTTATTCAAATAATACACATACACAAGAGCGTATAGTATTCAGAAAGTAGTATGCAAGAGAGTTTGTGTGCGAGTGTCGTGTTCTTTGTGTATGTGTAATTTGCAAGATTTTGGGGAGGACCATGATGTTTTCGGGTAGTCCATCCGCCCATCCAATAACTCTAGGAGCAGTTGTCGGATTTGATTCGAACTGGGGTCAGGCATATGAAATGCTGCAAAATGATCCGATTAGATTTTGAAGATGAAAGGTCAGTGATCACAGGGCCTAATACATGTCTGACTTTGTCTCATTACTGCAAAAGCTCAAGAATGGTGTATCGGAATTTAATGCAAGTGTGTTCAAGTATGCATCATGAGCCACTGACGAATTGATTAGGTTTCACGGTTGAAAGATCAAAGATCTCAGGGCCTAACACATAGCTTAAGAAGGGCTTATCGGATATTAATTCAATTTGCGTTAAGTATATACCGAGAGTCCCAGAAAACACGATACACTTTGAAAATGGTCTCCAGATAAATATATTTTTTATATTATTTATGTATATGGAAAGCTGAAAATTTCTTCTTTCATATGGCATCAAAAAGTGTAAATTTGTCTATACTTGAGTGAGCACTGTCCACTTTTGTAAAGGACTTGAAAATTAGGTTGCGCAGGAATTGGTTATCCACTGTACGAACAAATAGCTTCAAACTTATTTAAATTTTTGTCTATCGGGGTGAAGGGGAAGTGGAGTGGCAAAGTGAGGGCGTGGTTGGAGTTTTGGGGTAAGGGGTGGTGCAGATGTGGGGTGTAGGGGTAATTGGAAAGGTGGGGTGGAGCCGTGGAGGGGTGGTGGGGTGGTGAGTTTAGGTAACCCTAACACAGCCCCACCACCCCGACACCCCACATCTACACCACCCCACACCCAATCACTCCCACCACTCCCTCATCCTTCCATCCAACTACCCCTTTACCCGAATACGGTAGTCTTTCATGTTTTCAATTATTAAGATCTTAAATTTACATATGCCAATCCCCACCGAGCTCTACACAAAATCAAAGAGAGTTCAAATCTATTAGTACAGTGGATAACCGATTCTTGCGCAACCTAATTTTCAGGTCCTATACAAAAGTGGGTAGTGCTCACTCAAGCACATATCAATTTAAGACTTTCTGATGCCATATGAAAAAACGATTTTTTCCAGCTTTCCATATAAAAAAAAATCAAAAATTCAAAATAATATTTATTTGGGGGCCATTTTAGAAGTGTATCGGTTTTTTTCTGGTACACTCGGTAGTATGACTCAGAGGCACCGGAGATTTTGGGTTGAAAGGTCAAAGTTCACAGAGGTTTATATAATGTTTTGTATTGGTAACATGACAAGAAAATAATTTATGATCAGGTCGGATGTATACATACATGAAGTTTTTCAAAGTAAGTCAAATTGGGTATGAATGCGAACTACGGAGGAAAAACTCTGCATAAATTTGTTATACTATGTTCTTCAAACTTACTATACTACAGGATTTTAACAAACCTGGTGCAGTGATTATTTCTTCCTGATATAGTGTGGTACCTATCCACAAAGCTGCACTTAATGGACACGAAGATGAAATTGAAGCGCAAACAGGAAAGGTGACAGGAAATGCCTCGTGCCATAACATATGCAGACATTAATTGTGTGTCTGATTTTGGGTTTCTGTGTAAGCGCGTGGTTGTGTGAATGTCATGGAGTGGGGGTTTGCAAAAGCTAGTATAAGAAAGAGTGTAAACCGCTTACAGTATGAATGCTATGAAAAAGATTGTCCCAGTGCCATACTGAATTTTACAGTAGAACGTGTTACCAAGATTTGTTATAAAGATATGTATTGATAAATGTATATGCTTTAACAGCACTTTTCTAGTGTCCTGTATTGAGTACAGTATAAGGAAATGAATGTCATAGATTCTTTAAACGTAGGCCTAATGTAACTTCCATCATGCATCATCTTCTTTAGGATAATAATGGACAGACACCGCTACATTTGGTAGCTCACAATGGACACCAAGAGTGTATCAATATCCTGGTTGCTGTGAAGATTCCGGTAGCATTCAAGTAATTCCTGTGAAATTTCCCTAATCCAAGTACATTACCCAGGCCTGTCATAATTTTTCAGTACCCTTTCATTTCATTTCATTTTATTCAACCATAAAAAGAACAACAATTTTACAATCAATAACAATATATTTAAATGAGAACATAATATGGTTTGGAACCCCTGAAAAAGCGGAAGCTCGTTAGAATGGGGTCCCATTATACAAATTAATGAAAATTGACATCAAATCAAATGTGTAGAGTTATACAGAAAATGATATACAGTAAATTTCTTACAGCGAATACAGAAAACATTAGAACACTTACACATACATACTCACACGCGCACACACACAATCCTGAGATAGATTATTACATTGGTAGCAAAGTATGATTGCTACTTAGTTTAACAATTGAGTCTGAATATAAAAGACACAAAATAATTACATACAAGTTATCACAAGGG
>JZLH01S0283503.1:25270-39195 GCA_001188425.1 Eucidaris tribuloides
TCCTGATAACCCTATATGAACTTTAGAGGTATGTTCATCAAAAAATACTTACTACATCATCGTAACCTACCTAACAGTGATTATTTTCCTCCGTAGAATAAACTTGGCTTGACAGCTCTACACATCGCTGCTCACGCTGGGCGCAAAGACTGTATCGAGGCGTTGATGACTCATGGCGCTACCGTTAACATTCAAGTAAGGAATGTAACGAAAGATTGCCTGATTTTCTACAGGGTTGTCATAATCACGATTTGAGAATAACGTGGATTTTTTTTAATGTATAGACACACAGCATGTGTTATCTTTTTGTGTAGTTTCAAGTGTGTCGAAGATACAAGGGTGTGTGTTTGTCATTGTATTGGTGGGCATAATTTTCTCGAACGGTAACTATAATCATTTTGGCAGTGCGGATGCTGTGAATTAACTTCATTTTGTACGGAATCCTACTCTATTTTACAATAAACACGTGAAAGCTAGCAGTATATTACAGAAGAAATTATGGTGCAGGAAAAGTTGCATTTAATAACAGCACACTTCTTCTTCTTCTTCTTGGTGTTCTGCTAATTGGGCAGTTCCATACACCAGAGTAAGTATTATTTTGTCTTATTTATTTCCCTCTTTATCCTCTGCCTCACTCCTCACTAGCCATTAGGCTACGTCAAATCGCCCTTCACAACAGACATCATTTCAGTTCTTGGTCTGCCTCTCCCCCTTTTGCCATTTACTTTCCCCTCTATTGCAAAGGTCAACATGCTGTGTCCCCTTAAAATGTGTTATATAGATATATTTTATTGATCTCATTTCGTGGCCAAAGGTCAAATCTTATGAGCTTTACAATTAAAAACATTCGAATTCATATACATAAAAATGTAAATTATAAAGCAAGCACATACAAAAAATGATGAAACTTATAGACACACCAACTGGCCTATACATTTGGAAAATGTAGTTCCCCTTCCCCTCCTGCAGTTAAATTAACAACAGCAACGACAGGGTATGTTTTTATTAATAAAACATATTAATCAAAGCTAAAAATTCAGGTGCGCAGGATTGTAAGATCCAATAGGATACATAAATTCCACGATGTATATGTATACCGCCCAAATGTTAAGTTAACAAACGAGGCAGGTTTCATTGCAGCTAGGGTATTACAAATGAAAAATTTAGTATATACAGCCCATGAAATCATGAAATATGATAGAAGACACAAATGACCCATCTAATAGACAGGAGTACAGCCCCCTTCTTCAAGTTGAATCGAAAAAGAAATGTCTGTTTCCAGTTTATTTTTCGTCTACTGTTTGTCTCTCGTGAGTTCGTTTTTCATTCACTCTGTTAGCTACTAATGTCAGTGTTTTGTTTTCGCCAACATGTATATAGTGATTTATTTATATTAATAGAATAATTTATGCATTAACAGTAATTTGTTAGTCTATTGTACAGAGTTCTGAAAGTGGATGTCTTTGAATCTTTGAAAAGTAGACCTCAACTGACTTACATCCAAATATAAAATTGTTCGTTAGGATGTCGATGGACGGACGCCTCTACAATGGGCAGCTGTGCGTAGACACCTAGATTGTATTGACATCCTCGTACGCCATGGAGGTACTATTAGTATTCAAGTAAGTCTTGTAACGCAGAATTTCCTTAATCCATGTACAGTGTGTCTCAAAAATAATTGTGCAAGTTAAAAGCGCCCTCTAAGGTACTGAGGAAACAGTTTTGTGACGTCATGCTTACATCACCATCAAGGGCATAGTCTCAGCTTTCAAATGTCGTTTGTTCTGTTCAGTTTGCTTGTTTTAATCCTGAGATATTTTCAGTTAACAACAAAAAGGTAAAATCACAAATGTGCCACTTTTACTACAGTCAATATAGCATCAGGTCCTCTTCCCGTAAGAATGACACATTTGTGATTCCACCGTTTTGTTGTTTAATAGATATCTCGAGATCTAAACAAGCAAATTGAACAAAACAAACAGCATTTGAAAGCTAAGACTTTGCCCTTGATGTTAACGTAAACATGTGTCACAGCAATATTTTCTAACTGCCAAAGAGGGCGCTTTTCACTTGAACAATTTTTTGAGACGTGCTGCAGCATGTCTTAAAAAATTCTGCAAGTAAATAGCGCCCTCTTCGGCAATTAGAAAATATTCTGGTGACATTATGCTTACATCACCGTCAAGGGCAAAGTCTTAGCTTTCAAAGGCCATTTGTTTTGTTCAATTTGCTTGTTTAAATCTCGAGATATATTGTAAACAATGAAAGGGTGCATCACAATTGTGTAACTTTTACTCGGGACTTTTGTAAAAGTGGCACAATTGCGATTTTAACCCTTTCTTTTTACGTTAACATATCTCCAAGATTAGACAGCATAATTAAACAAAACTAACGGTATTTGAAATCTAAGATTATGCACTTGACGTTGACGTAAGCATCATGTCACAAGAGTATTTTCTAATTGCCAAAGAGGGGGGTTTTCACTTGCACAATTTTTTTTGAGACACACTGTATATTACTCACGCTTGACATGATATTCCAGTATACTATACAAATTTGTCAGAGATATGTTCATCGAATTACACGAAAGCATTACAAAACACCTAACAGTGATCATTTCCTCCACAGGATAACGATGGCATGGCACCTTTACATTGCGCTGCTCAGAATGGACACAAAGACTGTATCGAATCTCTGGTGACTCATGGCGCTAACGTAAACATCCAATCGGCCACGGTGAGGGGAAATGTCATTTTTCCAGTCTCTCTGTTGAAAAAAATGAAATAATAATAATAATAGTAAATAGCAATAATAATAATAATAATAATTATAATAATAATAATAATAGCGTTTTATTTACCCAGGGCAGCTACTTCAGTCCGATAGACTGCTCTTCCAGGGGGGTCGGCATATTATTACGGCATATTATTACCCTTCTCTGTTCTAGAATGCCGAGCGCCTGGCTAGAAAGCAGACGGTACTATTTTTAAAAGTCTTTGGTATGACTCGGCCGAGGCTCGAACCCGCGACCTTCCGCACGTTAGGTGGACGCTCTATCAACTAAGCCATGACACCGGTGTTTATAATGTACATAATGTACATAATGTAATGAAAATTTTCCGTGTAGATTTGGGTTTCTCTACAGGTGCGAGTTTTTGTGTACATAAGAGTTAATTTGGTGTGAATTTGGTGTATAGAGTGATCAAAGTGTATTTTCAAATTAATACAATTGATTACACTAAAAGTTACCGCACCTGTCCAGTGTTCTAGTGTACAGTTGGTGTACTTGAATACAAAACAATACAATATAATTATTTTTATGGCGATATACACCTGTTTGTTTCATAGCGCTTAACAAATCATAATAGTTCATACAATAATACAACAAATCAAACGAATTAAATAGAAAATTATTACAAACACAAAAGGATACATGAAATAAACGAAAATTATTAACATCAGTGTTGTTTATTAAACAAGTGGGTCTTTAATGATTTTTCTGAAAATATCGATGGAAGGAGATGAACGGATGTGAAGGGGGAGATCATTCCTCAGTATAGGAGCAAGTGTGATGAAAGCATTGTCGCCGGACCTTGAGCTGGATCTTGGAATACCGAGAAGAGACTTGTCAGAAGAAGAACGGAGGCCTTGTCTTGGGTTGCGATGTGATAATAGGGATAAAAGATATGACGGAGAGTTAAATTGTAGGCATTTATAAGTGATGGTCAGGATCAGTGCTACAGTAATGTCAGTGCTACAGTAATCAGTGCTACAGTAATGGAACTAGCATTCCCGTCTTCATTTGTTTTCAGAGTCGTGATGGATGGACGCCCCTTCCCACGGCAGCTCAAAATGGACATGGAATAAACGTTAACATTGGAGTAAGTAATGTCAGGGGCATCGCCATATAGTAGAAGGCGACGGGATCCTGTTCCAAGGTCAAATCATGGCCAAACTACAAGGCGCCAAGCAAAAAAAAAAACTTCTCAGGCTGACCGAAACAGGTTTCCCTGTCAATCACATTTCCTGGCGGCAAAAAGTACAAGGGTGTCTCAGTATGTCTATAATGGGAAATCTGGGGGGAACCGAAATTTGCCAAAAGCACCCACCTCTGAGTTTCTCTACTTAGAAAAACATATTTTCGGAGCTACTCCACCCCCCCCCCCCTCCGTGTGATGTAACAGAAAATTTCTCATTTTGCATACATGGATGTGTTATTAAGCTGATACGCGATACAAATAGCTGTATATTCTATTGAATGTGTTGGACATGAAAGAATATGTGTAAGTGTAATCAGCTTGAAGTGTTGCTTCTAGGAACTTATTTTTACTATTGTTATCAACGTACGTTTTTATAATTAACGTATTAAAGGCATCGTATAACAATGTATCCAGTTAAAAAAATCTGAGCTACATAATTCCCCATGTTACCAGTGTCTCTGATAAGGTTTAAAAATGAAGTCCTGAAAAATTGCAGTTCAAAACAATCACTAAGTGATTTCAAAAAGTGAAAATCACTGAGCAACTATTCCCATTTCCTCCATAGACTGCTGTGTAGCAGAATTTTTATCAGCTGAGAATAATTCATGTGCCATTTTTGATCTGTGCATATTTTACGAATGGCAGCATTACTGTCTATACGTTCTGTGTTCTAGGGTGTTTATTTGTCCACCCAAACACTACCAGATATGTCAGATAGCAAAGTTTGACGATGTTTTTAAATGGGGCTTCCACAATGTTATATAGTGTCTTTAACACTGTATATTACTGAACAAAAAACAACAACTATCATGGGACATTAAATGTTATACTTAATTACAGCACGCTCAATTATTTTACCGTTATACTTCAGAAAGTTTTGCAGGTGGGTTCATTCGATATTAGATTGATACTTATTTAGATACACTAAGAATTTACCATAGCTCGCTATAGTAGCTCCAACACACATATACACATGCGTGACTGTGTGTTTCTCCTGGTTAGTAGCCTTATGAGAATGAGTTGGTCGTAATATTGCAGATGATTACTCATGTCTCGCAGTGTTCTGGACTGAAACATTATGAAGCAATAACTAGATCGCACAAAAATGAAAAAGAAACTGTAAAATAGAGTGTGGCTATCCCCTATACCAATCGATTCGAAATTAGATGAGGAACACGTGGATTTATGGCTTATTTTTATAAACTGAACGAGAGGGGTGTGTTTATGAATAGCGAAAAGATTATTCGAAATTTCGAATGCATCCATTTCAGAATTAAATCATCAGCTCGTTGGGAATTCGTGAAACATAGTCAATTTGAATATTGTTGTGTAAAAATGAGTTTAGAATTTTAAAACTGGCTGACAAAACTTATATATTGATATAACTTCGGAGACGGTGGTATTTTTTTTCTTTAGGTTAATGAAGGATGTACGCCTCTACACCTCGCAGCTCAGGAAGGACACAAAGACTGTATCGAAGCTCTAATAACTCATGGCGCCAACGTTAACATTCAAGTAAGTCAGCGTACGGAAAAATCGCCTGGAATATATTTGATGTGAAGACACACAACATGTATTATCATCTTGTGTAGTTTTTTTTTTCAAAGGGTGTGTGTTTCTGAGTGTATAGGTACGCATAATTTATGTAACAGTAACTATTTTCTCCGTGCAGTGTGGATGATGTGAGTTAACTTCATTGACCCGTATTCCGAAGTCAGTTCAGTCTAACTTTAGACTCGAGTTTAGTGAAACATGACTTAAACCCGAACTCTAGTCTAAGTCAGGTTTAACTTTCTATTTGAAATTCAGGTTAGTTAAACTGAGGTTTATCTCTTACTATCGTTTGTGATCGATATCACCTAGATACATATTAGTTGTTTCTTCAATTTTTTTGTTGCAAAATTATGAAAACTTTGCCTTAATATTGACTATTATTACTATTACTATTACATGTATTCGTATTGATACAATGAATTACTCCAAAAGTTACAGAACCTTCCAGTTTCCGGTATAGAGATGCTCTACAAGCCTTGCCTATACTACACCATGTCTTTAATGTAACATGCGTCACGGTATGTATTTCTTGTTCAGACTCATGGTGGATGGATGCCTATACATGTGGCAGCTTTGGGTGGACACCGAAACTGTATCGATATCTTGATACGCCATGGAGCTAATATCATGGTTCTTGTAAGTAATATAAAGACAAAATTGCGGCACACGCGAAATTGTTCTATAAATACAAAATTGCGGCACACGCGAAATTGTTCTTGTCCACCCGCCTTGCCCCCCCCCCCACTATTTTTCTTCGCCCTCCATTTACCCAGCCCCACATTAAAAATCCTCGTGTCATCACTAGGCATTGCGTGTGTAATTGTGTGTGATTTGGGTTTTTCGGTGGATTATTGGTGATCCGCGTAACTGCGGATCACCTAGATTTCGTCAGAATCTTCTTCTTCTTCTTTATTGGTGATCAGCGTAAACGCGGATCACCATAGATGTACGATTTTTTTTTCTTTCTTTGTTTGTTTATTCGTGTTTCTTTGTGACCACTTTTTGTTCGCACGATAACTCAACAACGCCATCGCCAATAATCTTGTAACTTGGCATAGTTATGTCTCATGTTAATATCTCGGCGTGGTAATCTAATCAATGTCGATAACTGTCCGTGACGTCATTTATGACATCATTTAGAAAAAGTAAGAGTTAGCCTATGTTTGAAATATCTCGAGCCCTCCTTGGAATAAAACGATCAAATTAAGTTAAGTTAAGGTCATGGGTCAACTGTTGGACCTAACCACGTGTGCGCGCGTGCCTCCACGGGCGAGTACGGGCGCGTGATATTTTTTAAATGCTCCAAATGACTTCTTATTAACAGCACTATATGTTTCAGGTCATTTGCAGCATTTTGGTACGCGCGCGTACGTGCGCGTTTTTTTCGCGCGCACCCCCTTTCCGACCGAATAACGTAATTTTTTCGACGGATTTGGATTTCTGACTGAATTCTACATCAATTAGAACGGGGTCCGCCCGCTAGTCATAAAGGACCGCATTATCATAAAAAAATTACTTCATTAAGCGACCGCCTATTCGATACATAAGACATAAGGTCGCCAGTTCATAAGCGGTCATTATTCATAAGCGACCGCTATTCATAAATAGACATGGCGGTCGTATATACATAATAAGTCATAAGGCTCACTATTCATATACCAAATCAGGGTTCGTTATTCATAAGCGGTCCCTATTTCATAATACAAAAGAGGGCTCTATACATAAAGATCATTATCATAAGGGTCGGCTATTCGATAATCGATAAAGAGGTGTCGCTATTCATAATAGGAGAGAGCGGTTCGGCCTATTTATAAGGTCATATTTTATAAGGAAAGAATAGAACTAGCATAATCGCAAGAAAAGCCGGTCGCTATTTCATAATCAAAGAAGAGCGGTCGTTATTCATAATCGAAAAGAGGGTCGTATTCTAATCAAGAAGGGGTCGCTATTCATAATGGTATGTTGGTAAGGGTCGTTATTCCATATGGAAAAAGAGGGTCGTTATTCATAATGTTATGGGAAGGGGTTCGTTATTCATAATGGAAAAAGAGGGTCGCTATTCCTAATCGAGAAGTAGAGGGTCGCACTATTCTAATGTATGGTGAAGGGTCTGTTATTCAATAATCATAAAGAGGCGTCGCTACTTCATAATCAAATAGAGCGTTCGCTATTCATAATCAAAGAAGGGAGGCTCGCTATTCATAATGAATGAGAACGGGTCGTTATTCATAAATCATAAAGAGGGGGTCGCTATTCATAATCAAATAAGAGCGTATCGCATTTCATGAATGCGAAAGAAGAGGTCGCCTATTCATAATGTATGGGAGGGTCGTTATTCATAGATCATAAGTCGGATGGTCGCTATTCATATGCGAGCAAAGAGGGTCGCCCTATTCATAATGTATGGGATAAGGGTCGTTATTCATATATCATAAAAGAGGGTCGCTATTCATAACTGGAGTAAGAGGGCTCGATATTCATAATCAAAGTATAAAGGTTTCGCATATTCATAGATCAAGAAGGGGTTCGTTTATTCATAATCGTAAAAGGGGTCGCATATTCAATTAATCCCAAGAAAGTGTCGCTATTCAGTAAGTAATGGGAAGGGTCGTTTATTCATAAGCGAAACAGAGGGTCGCTATTCATAATCGAGTAAGACGAGCGCTATTAATAATGTATGGAAGGGTCGTTATTCATATGAAAAGAGGTCGTTATTTAATGTATGCCGGCTGCGTCTGTGAATTATCATGGAGACGCCTCGGCACATATCACGTTTTACAATAAATTTGATATATAGCCAAAACTAGTTATTTGATTATGAATGAGCGACCCTCTTCTTTGATTATGACTAGCGACCCTTTTCTTTGATTATGAATAGACCGACCCTTCTTACTCGATTATGAAAGCGACCCTCTTTATTGATTATGAATTACGACCCTTCCCAATACATTAATGAATAGTGACCCTCTTCCCTTTTTATGAATAGCGACCTTCTTTTATGATTATGACATAAACGACCCATTCCCATCTTATGAAACAGCGCACCACTCTTACTTCGCATTATGAATAGTACGCCTTTTTATGATTATGAATAACGACCCTTCCCATACAATTATGAAAAGCGCCCTTTTTCTTTGATTATGAATAGTCGCACCATCTTACTTGATTATGAATTAGCGACCCTCTTTCTTGATTATGATAACGACCTTCCCAGTACATTATGAATAATGACCCTCTTTCCTCTTTTTATGAATAGCGACCCTCTTTTTATGATTTATGAATAACGAACCCTTCCCATATTATGAATAGCGACCACTCTTACTCGATTATGTAATACGGCACCCTCTTTTTATGATTATGAATAACAAACCCTTCCCATACATTATGAATAGCGACCCTTTTCTTTGCAATTATGAATTATCGACCTCGTTACTCGATTATGAATAGCGACCCTCTTTTATGATTTATGAATTACGGACCCTTCCCATACATTAATGAATTAGTGCACCCTCTTCCTCTTTTGATGAATAGCGACCCTCTTTTATTGATTATGAATAACGACCTTTCCATACATTTGAATAGCGACCTTTTTCTTTGATTATGTATAGCGGACCCATCTTTTTCGATTATGAATAACGACCCTCTTCTTTGCATTAATGGAATAGCGACCCTCTTTTATGATTATGCATAACGACCTTCCCATACATTATGATTAGCGAACCTCTTCTTTTGATTATGAATAGCGACCCTCTTATTTGATTTTATGACTAGCGACCCTCTTCTTTGATTATGAATAGCGACCCTTTCTATCCATTCTCATGACTACGACCCTCTTAATCGATTGATGAATAGCGAACCTTCTTATTTGATTATGAATAGCGACCCTCTTATTTGATTATGACTAGTGGACCCTCTTCTTCATGATTATGAATACGCCTTATTCTTCCATTATGACTAGCGGCCCTCTCTTTGATTATGAATAGCGACCCTTTTCTTCCATTATGACCTAGCGACCCTCTTATTCGTTTATGAATAGGCGGAACCTCTTATTTGATTATGAATAGGACCCTCCTTATTTGATTATGACTTAGCGACCTCTTCTTTCATGATTATGAATAGCGACCCTTTTCTTCCCTTATGACTAGCGGACCCTCTTCTTCGATTATGACTAGCAACCTTTATTCCATTATGACTGAGCGGACCCTCTTCTTCGATTATGAGTAGCGACCCTCTTCTTCGAATTTATGAATAGCGACCCCCATCTTCTTCGTTATGACTAGCGACCCTCTCTTTGGTTATGAATAGCGACCTCTTTTCCACTTAATGACTAGCGACCCTCTTCTCTACCATTATGAATAACGAACTTTATGGATATATGACCTTTGTGAATGACTGACCCTCTTCTTCTATTACTGAATAGCCGACCCTCTTTCTTGATTATGGAGTAGGTGACCCTTATGATTAACAACCCCAATTTGCAGTATTATGAATAGCGACACCTTATGACTTATTATGTATAGTGACCCTTATGACTTATTATGGAATTAGCGCGTCCTTATAAGTTTATGACCCTTTTCTTCGATTATTGAATGCGACCCTCTTTTTATATTATGAAGTGGCAATCCTATGAATAAATGGTCTTATAAGTTTATGAATAATGACCCTATTTTTTCCCTTTATGAATAGCGACCCTTCACGTATAGGAAAATTAACGTTAATGAATAACGGCCCTTATGAAAAATAGTCCTTAATGAATTATTGGTCCTTATGACTAGACGAATTATCCACATAGAAACCTTTCCCGGCCACCTGGACGGTAAAAACATCGCTTCAGCCGTCCAAAACCGCCAACATACGCGCGCATTGCCGAGTAGTTGAATGGCGGATTTTTAAATCACTCTAACTCTCTAGAATTAACCGATGACCCCATACTTTTTACTTGCCTTATTTCTGGATAAGTATGATGATGCGTAGCATAGCATTTCAGGCAATCGCTTTCTATTGCCAAAGTGGGTTGTGACGTCATCTATGACGTCACAAAGAAAAATCATTATTTTGGGATATCTCATGACTGGGATCGAGTAAAACATACCAAACCTGGTACATAGTAACTTCTGGTTCAAAGGTCATCACGGATGCGAACATTTGCGATGCGGCGCGTCACGGACGAACAGCGTACGCGTACCGTCGAAATGTTGAACTAATGTTTTTGATGGAGAATTTAGAGCGATAAGGACATTATTGTCAGCAGAATGATACGTGGTATAGATTGTTTGTCACATTTTGTTAGTTTAATGATTGGAGGTTTACAGCGGATCACCAATTCGTCTCAGTGACGAATTAACATCTAGTTCTTGTTTCTTTCTGGTCACTTTTTGTTCAGACGATATCTCAGAACGATGACAGCAATAGTCTTGTAACTTATCATACTTATGTCCCATGTCAATGCCTCGGCATTGTAATCTCTACAATGTCATGATTATCCATGACGTCGACTTATGACGTCATTTGTAAAAAACAGCTAGAGTTAACCTAACATTCTGCCAATATCTCGAGCCGACGTCGAATAAAGCAACCAACTTAGCAATGGGTCAAGTTCAGCGTCATGGTTCATTCTTTTGCGGTCCAAACCTACTGTACGCGCGGCGCGTCTCCACATGCGTGTAGGGTGCGCGTCAAAAATTTAAAAAATGGCTCCAAATGACTTCTTAATTAACAGTAACTACTATGCGCCCGTATTTCTCGCAAGCAAGTTTATCTTAGACACCCTGTTTAAACCATTTTTATCTCCAAGTTAGAACCTAGGTTTAAAATTTCTATATTCTTCAGATAGGCGTTTAAGTTAGACAAGCGGTGTCTAATCGGGCCAACAAGATAAACCACGGACCTCAGGTGGTAAGTTTAAACCGGCGTTTTGCCTTTTCAAATGGGCCTGATGCGATAACGTTCATATACTTCGACGTTCATTTCGTATTTTGCCGTGAGTTAAAGTCTACATTTTCCAAAATGACGCGATTCAACTTAGTAAAAGCCAATGGCCAACGTGACACTTTCTGAGCACTAGTACTGAATTACGTCTTGAAATATAATGATTTCCAAAATGATCGTTTTTGCTGCGCTAAACTTCAGTACGCCGAGATCGCCCACTCGCGGATACGTGCCGTGCATGGGAACTGTGATACACTGCATGCATGCACTGCATGCGCTGCGTATGCGCTAAGCCTGAAGGCTTGCGCTAATGACACAAAACACGTATGCCCACGCAGATTGGTATTTACTGTGACCCATGTCATTACCGGACGCAAGCGTTCTTTTACGCGCCGGACTACGCGTATCGAATGTGCCGAGGTCGAGTGGGGTGATCAAGAAATCGTAATGACGATCGTAAGAACACACAAAAACTTTAGAAAATTTACACATCTTTATGACAAAATACATGCCTTTTCATGAAAATTAATTAAATTTTCGTAATGCCCGCTGCAAAGTGATATGGCTGTCATGTTGTTTTGAGAATGTCATTATGTTTTACGTGTATTTTTCTTCTCGCGCGACTATTGCGTTTATGCCATAGACATAACTACGGTGTCGGCTAATACAGGTCGAATTTCAGCGCCGCGAAGATAAAGAAAATTTTTGATAGGGAGGGTTAGTTTAACTGCGATTCAGTCAGATTCAATTCAAAGTGACTTTCTTCCTTTTTGTGAAATATTAATATAAGACATTGAATGAAGTTTAAAAATTATGATTTTCAACGAAATCAATCTAGTTATATCTGTGTGATTTTCTGCATCCAAATAAATAACGTGTCCGGTAATACGACTACACCGACATTACACATGAGCTGCTACGTAAGTGATGTAGGTCTACTGACTCATCGGCCAGCCGGTTTTGTAAACGACTACCCTCTGCGCACGGGGCCTTCTTGCGTAAAAAATTCGAATAAATACACGATAGGACGAAGTGGCAATACACCACAATATTCAAAAAATCCGACAAACAAGAGAAAAATGATGGAGCGAAAATACGTAAGGAAATCAAAGCGAATTTAAGAAAAATCTTGCGCCATCGACTTTATGCATTACACGAAGGTTTGCCATTCACTGATGACACGCGTGCATCCCGAACGGGCTGCAGTCGGGACTGAGTCGTGGGACAGCAGCGTGTCGGACGGTTAGTCGCGGGCAGAGCCCTCGGTGTTACAGTACGCCCGGCGGCTCGTAGAAACGAGACGCGTACGCGCCGAGACGGACTGTATCGCGCAAAGTTCGTAAATGGAATCTAAGGTCAGGAACACAGCCTCCATTTGTCCTCTCATAAATTATGATGATTTCTTCGATTGAAAAATTCATACTGAGCATCCGTGAAATGCTTATATTTTGCCAACATAATCCTGACTAGTCCTAAAACTCGCACATCTTACCGTGTTAAATCAATGGGCAGTAGGCGGGTCCGGCTTTCAACAAACGGGCTTTCGCCGCGGCCCTCGTGAAAAAAGGTCACTTCACGTCGTCGCCGAAATTTTCCGTGCGTCCAAAGGAGGAAGCGAATCTGTATGCGCTGACAAAGTGAATCTACACCATTTTTCTGCCAAGTGAGGAGAAATTTAGGAACTGGCAAAATATTTTGTGACATGAGATATGCTGAAATTAAGGCTTAAGCGGCGATGAGTAGTACCCCACACCATACATAGCATCTACGGACAATTTCCCCATGAACACCAAAAAACAATGCAACCAAGAATATGCTCAGGGCAACATGAAAAAAAAGAAGCAAAACATGGTTTTCAAAGTAAGAGAATAATTAGTGTAAGAAACAAAGAACTTCTGCCAGGCAACATATCCCTTCTGCACGTACTCGTCTTTACTATGAAAGTTGACGCCAAAGCTTCTTCTAAAGTGCTGCTCGGATATTAAAAATTTGCTGCACTTTCACCACAAAAGGACAACAAAGTAATCAATCACCTCACATAGACAAATAAAAAGTCACAGGTGTCGACATCCAGTTCATATCTTGATATATAAAAGTTCGGTCATCTTGCCGTTCAAAGTTACTCCACCTAAAGCCCGTAAATTGTTGAAGAATGGGGCTAATTCACCATCCCAAAATTCCTCTACTCAGCCAAAAACAAACAAACTCTAATACGCTGCTCGAATGCAGTCAACAGTGCGCCTGAAATAATAACCGGTAAACCCGTAACCCATACATTAATTCTTAATCTATTCGATTGAAGTACCAAGTAGAAGTATAAAGGATCCTTTGAAAAAAAACTTAGTCTTTTACACAGCACAAAAAGTTTTCAATTTAATTTGTATTCCTGATTTGAGTAATATACAGTTATTCTGATGAACATATCGCGAGTCAAAATACTCCCGTCTTGAATCTTAAATGTTT
>JZLH01S0283536.1:15922-31886 GCA_001188425.1 Eucidaris tribuloides
GATGCCAGCTACATCATGTACATGACAACTGGTGGATAATGAACAAGTTCCTACGCTCGCTCTCATGGCCGATTGATCATATCTCCGTTTTTACGGTCTACATAGACGACATGATAGAGGATGGATTTATATTCATGTATAAATTGTCATGACAATCATCGTGCTATTAGTGAATATGTTTTCGTTCTTGGTATACATTACCAGGTTTTTTCGCTCTTCGCCTCATTCTCCTGACGGACGGCCAGAACATTTCTGACGGAACATTGGAGTTTTTCCAACTACATGGTTGAGACACGAAAGCCTCTCATGAATTGAATATTAAGTCTTAAATATGTTGTAACTTTCAAAAACAGACTGTAGACATAATGACCCCTTTTTCAACACACTTTGTAATTAATAAATTCGCAACGTATGGGAATCTCACTGCTTTACATAATTAGAATGTCATTTCAAATGATACATTGTGATAGGTCCGTTTTCAATATCACTCTGAGGCCTCTGACACTGATATTCAGGGAACGGCAGCCAAATATTATTTGGGATTTGTGAGGAAAACTTAGTTTCAGTCCATTTTACCAGATATAACATTTCGTCATACTTTCATCTAAAAGTACTCTTGGTATTAACATACAGGTGGGTCTGAGATGAGCACTGCACCAAAACATGAATTTCAAATAAAGTTGTGCTTGCTGGACACTAGTTTTTTTCAGATAATGTGAATTATAAATAAATATGAAACTTTGTAATTGAGGATGTGTATGTAATTAATTACATCCTGCGCGTAAATAGGAAGGTGTAAGCGGTATCCACCCTGCCGAATGGTTTTGAATTCACGCGGATGCCCATGGTTTTCCTGGACGCCTATGGCATATATACATTAGCGCACCTGCCTGTCGTTGTTCGGAACGTTTTTTGCCTCCATCGCGCTTGACTGAGTATGGTGGTTCACATTGCAAATATAGTCATCCATAAAAACTTATTACAAGCGCTGCTATTTCACAACCAGTAATTATCAAAGAAACATTTCAAAATATTGATTCGGGACACCTGAAAATCTGTTTTATTTCATTGCGTCCTATAGCTATTCGCGAACTTGCACCATTGTGACTGCTAATCACTTTTCGCCGTTCTTTTCGTGACTGTAAATCACTGTTTGCGGTCTTTCAATAAAACAAAACAAAAACAAAACAACCAAATGTGAATGGGTTGGTGAACATATATTTTTCGTTCATGACATGGTCTGTTGGCTCGGAAAACCTGGATACTTCACAGTTTTGCACGTTTCTAAACATTGTTTTTTCTTCGATTACTTTTTACCTTTTTTATTTTTTTTTCATCTTAGTCTAATTTTTTTTGTCTCGAAAGTGTAACATTTAGATATTTAATTTATTTGTGTTACTTTGATATTGCCACTTTCCTTTCACACTTTTAGTAGGTTATAATCTACCAGATATTTCGTAATTGAATGGAAACTACAACATATACTTGTAAATACCCATTGCTTCTTTGCAAGAAACCTGTAGAAAAATCAGAAAGGATTGCGATGTACACGTGTTAAACTATGTTTTGCTGGAAGTGGGTCACGGTAATAACTATGATGATCTATCAGGAAAGCTTTTTGTTTGATTGCAATGCAATATTTGTATTTTTTCAAACAAATGCCAATTTTCATACCAATTCTAATCGAGGATGAAGTCGAGCCCCTGAACTAAGGTTAAAGATAACTCAAGTCATGTCAACATATTCTCGTTATAATCTCACGTACAGAGAATTGAAGGACAGTCACGCCTCTTAAAATTGCCCAGTTGAATGTTTAATAGTATTCTCAAGCATATTGATGGACGTAAGGTTTCGTTTGTGAAATTCACAATTGTCCATGTTGCTCAGCTCTAAATTGAGACCAAAAATTGACAATTCTATCTTTGATGACGAAAATTAAGATTTGGATTAATTCTCCCTTGTCGAAGGGATAGAAATTCGTTCACGGGGGCGGGCTGGCGATCTATTACTTCACAAATCACTTCATTACGGAAGAATTATGTCACGACTCTATGAATGAACTAGAATTTGTCTCTGTCAAACTTTATTTAAAATTATTCAAAACCAGTTGCTCCTCTCAACCTGTATAGACACCATCGTCAAATATTTTGATGTAATGAACTTTACGAGCATTTTTAAATTACATAGACGGTTTAAGCCTCGATATTAATTCTCGTTCGGTGAACAAACTGTGATTTACTGTCTCAAATGTTTATCAAGCCACGTGTAAACAATATCAAGAAAATAATAATATGTATATGGTTTGTTTCAAGGTAAACAAAACGATACCAACTTAGAGTTACTAATGTTTCATCAACTTTAGTTGATCATATGATTTACCAACTGCACAGAGTAAGCAATCTAAGAACATATGGTGTACTACACAATGGAATGAGAAACGATCATTCTATTAGTTACTTAGCCGGGTGATTACACAGTGTGGGGAATCTTGTAGCTAATATCTGGAGGACCATCACGCTGTATTAACAAAGACAATACAAATAATAAATAGGTTTTAACTTGTTTAAACGGTGATTTTCAGTGCTGACGACTATACCCCTACCCGAATAAACAAAAACATACAAAACGAGTCACGTATTCACTTTTTAACACATCCAATTATTACAACACTTTAAGAAAATAGGTTCAACTTTGCAACTTTAGCAATGTCACCCTGGGAGCACCTTTACGGGTGCAACTTTGCAACTTTCAACCTTTCTGCAATTTTAACAGTTAAAGGTCTTGGAGGTCAAAGATGCACCCGTAAAGGTGCTCCCAATGTGACATTGGTTTGCACCTTTAAAGGTGCAAAGTTGAACCTATTTTTCTCAGTGTGCAACAGTCCTCCACTGGTCAAAACATTTTGCAATCACCGCACCTCTACACGATATAGACTGACAATGACTGACGTTTGGCATTTACCTTTTTTTTACTCTACTTGAAAAAAAGTCACATTTGGGAGCATAAATGTAACACAGAATACAGTGAAATCAGGATCAAATTAGTCTTCATCGGAGATTTAGAATTATAACCTTTTCAGCAATCTTCGTTAGCGTCTCTGCAGACTTTTATTTAGTAACAACATGGACATCTCCCAGTGTATGGATATACCTCTGCCCATCACTCCCAGTCCTATTAAAGCCCAAGTTTAGTTTTGGGGATTTTTTGTTATTTGAAAGCTTTATGCCCCCAAGTCATAACCCTGCAATAATAGATTCTGGATGTCTTTAGTTTTTTTTTATTAGTTAATGAAAAATCTCGAGGGGACCCCCGAGATTTTCGACTATAATTTACATTATAGCATCCAAAGGGTTAAGAGCAGACTCTGCTCTTTCAGATGAGGTATAACTCATATAGCCTTCTTTTTGTCTTTAATTTTTTTTTAAATTAATTATTGAAAAATATAACATGCAAAGGGTTAAGAAGGTTATATGAGTTATACCTCATCTGAAAGAGCAGAGTCTGCTCTTTCAGATGAGGTATAACACATGTAACCTTAAAGCCTTTTTAACCCTTTGGATGCTATAATACCGTATAAAATATAGGTGAAAATCTCGGGGGTCCCCCCCCCCCGATTTTGACATGATTTTGGCGAATTTCGTAACATAAAGCAGAAACTTTGAATGGGGAAGTGACAAACATATCCTATGTAAAGAATTATGTGTTGAGGTCAAGAAAGAAGTAGTCTAAAAACGCACTAACTAATGCTCCAATTTTGCCAGTAGGGCGAGTTGGAATCCCAACATGAGAAGTTTTCTAACATCTTGGATAAGAAAATGAAAAAAAAAACATATCTGAAAATTGTTTAGGCAAGCTTTGACCAGGCTATTATGTAAAACTTCCACCATAAGTATTATTCTTATTACTCACATTTTTTTTCTGCAAACGTAATGAAAAAATTATTTTTCTAAAATGTGGCCAAAACTTATCAAAGAACCTTGTCAAAGCTTAATTTTCTGATGATTTTTTTTATTTTTAAGAAAAATTGATAACATGGTCTGTATACACAATGGGCGCCGTATGATAAAAATGTAATTGCTTTTTCTAGCCTTTTGCCTTGAATCCATATGCCATAAAAATTAGGATTGGCTTGCAGCACAGATTCTTGCTTTCCTGCAAAACATTTCTGAAACAAAGTGTTTTTCTTGACAACCTATCAGTTTGGCCCAGAGGTTGCACGTTTGTGCTGGTATGAAAAAAACAAGAATATGCAAATTTGATTCCAACCACTCATATCACTCCAGAAATCATAAGAATCGTTCCTCCGATGGTCACATAAGAACATCATAAATTTTGTATACATAAGTGAAGTTATCTTTCGAACTCCATGACAGGAATGCTTTCTCCTCCGACGGTCTAATATTTTAACTACAGTTCTACGTAACCGCCAGCTTTGTGGCTCCACTGAATATATGTGACCGTATATATATAAAAAAAAAACACACTTGCAAACGTCCTTCAAGCGCAAAGATGGATTTCAGGCGATTGTCTTTTTTTCGTATGCCTAATACATTTTGTTGGTTTCAAATCCGTTTTCCTTTCCCATTCCCTCGGAGCAATTCCTTACAATTCTCCACAACCACATACAATACAACGTCACGGCGGTTGCGACAACAACAAAGGCCAGATATCCGCACGAATCGAATACAGTATGGGAATGTAAGTCCTCCCATCTTCACATTTCGCGTCAATGTACATAAATACATTTGAAAGCACCAACGTACCTCCAGGATTATTTCAATCTTTAACCCCCTTCCTGAAATTATTTTCCCCCAATTTTTCTTGGATTAACAGCAGAAAAAAGTATTTCTTTCGATTATTCGTCCTCTTTGTGGCAGCTCTGTTTTGTCTAAATACGAGCATGGAATTGTTTTAAAGTCTCGAATGTCATAATAAAGCAAAAACTGCGCTCAAGCCTGTGTTATTGAAGAGCTTGAAAAAACTCCAAGCAAATCTTGTCATAACAAGAAAAGTTTCTTTTGATTGCATACGTTTTTAAGTAACTTTCTTTCACTTGTTACATAGCTTCATTTCGCTGACAACCAATTGGCCGGTGCTTGAAGGCATTCCTTTACATAGTAATTGCTACCTTGTGTTATTGCAATACGGCGCCAATAAGGCGGCCTAAATAACCAATGAATATAAAACTACTTTTTGGATTGTTTTTTAATACCAACTTTAACTTAGAAATATTCTTTTCAAAATATTTTGGCCGATAGATCTAGATAGGAATAACAAACTGACAAGCAAACAACCCAATTAAGCAACATGATGTTGATTACATTTGATGGCAATTAGAAACATTAAAAACTAGGTAGGGCAGTTCGACTCGGCTGCAGATCGGATGGTATGCTCCGCAGATCTGCACTCCCATCCAATTGACGTACAATTGAAAAGCTTCAAGTTACATCGGTAGCAAGACAATCTAGATGAATAACGATAATGATAAGCCCATGTGAACCGTAATTACAAGTTACAGTAAAAGCCATTTAAGCAGTTCTTAAATTATCGCGACAAATCCGACTCATTCAGGACATGAGGCCTTGTGACCTTTGACCATCTGACCTTTCAACTCCAAAATCAATCAGTAAATTTGGTCTCTTATAATAAGATACTTCTCACAAGTTACATCAAATCGGAAAGTCCATACTCCAATTTATCACCAGTAATGAGCCCAAATCAACATTTTAAGCCTTTGACCTTTGACCTCTGAACCTTTCAGCTCAAAATCTATCAGTTTATTGATGCCTTATATTACTTCACCCAATGTTTCATCACAATCCGACCAGCGCACTCTCAGAGTTATCGGCGTACGCCTTCTCTGTACGTCCCAAATCATGACATATTTTAAGTCCGATGACCTTCTGACCTTTGAAACTCCAAAATCTAATCAGTTCATTGTGCCCCATAAAACATACTTCACCCACGTTACAGAAAATCAACTGCCCGTTTTCAATTATCGCGTAACGAGCCAAATCAGACATATTTTAGCCCGTGTACCTTTACCTTTGCCTTCCAACAGCCCAAAATCTATCAGTCTCATTGGTGCCTCATAAATACATCTTCACAATGTTACATCACAATCAACACGAGTGCCGCTCTCAAGTTATTCGTGGTAACGATCCAAATCAGACATTATTTACCGGTGACCTTTGACCTTTACCTTTGAGCTTCAATCTAATCAGTTCATTATGGCTCATAGTACATACTTGTCTATTACATCAAAATCCGATCGGGGTTCTCATTATCGCGAGTAACGAGCCCAAATCAGACATATTTTAGGCCGGTGACCTTGACTTTGACCTTTCAGCCCAGAAACTAATCAGTTCATTGTGCCTCATATATCGACATTACTCACTGACCAAATTACATGACAATCTCACAGAGGCCGCTCTCGAAGTTATTCGCGGTAACGAGCCCAAACAGACATATTTAAGGCCCGGTGACCTTTGCCTTTGACCTTCAGCTCCAAAATCTAATCGTTCATTGGTGCTCATAGTACATACTTGGTCCTAGTTACATCAAAATCCGATCGGGGTTCTCAAGTTATCGCAGGTAACGAGATCGCGGTAACGGACGACGGACGACGGACGGACAGGACGGAAGGACGGACGGAGGCGACGAGGACGGACGACGGAGCGGACGACCTCACAGGACGGACACCCGAAACATGATGCTCCGGCAACTTCGTTGCGGAGGCATAAAAACATAGCTTTTGTTTTTCGCCTAAATAAAGGTAAAATCTTGCTAAAAAAAAAATTGTGGCTTGTCATGTATACATACAGCTCTTTAATGCAGTATCATTCATTCTCAGTAATAACCGGCACTCTGATGTGTCAATGCTGGGATGTCACATTCTATGCCGTAAGTTTGGTGTGGTTTGAAATACTCACAAACATCAAATGAACGACATGTCTAAAGAGGTACAAAATAATTATTGTTTATAGTTCATAGTTAACACCTGTGACTCTCCATACACCCAGCCAACTCTGACTTACGTATGCGACGCGAACCGTGATTTCTCCGTCACTCCCATCGATCTCCCAATCGGCGATCCTACGATCAATCCTCGTCAGGTACGAGTCGAAGGCTCCGCCCCCATGACTGCCACAGCCCCACAGCCTAGGTAGATGGAACCCACACAAGACGGTATACAGGGGATTAGACGATCAACACATGTCAAATACACATGCCACATTTTGTAAAACTAATGACTCACTGCATATGACATATCATATACTATAGTCTGGAATGTGTAAATTACAAACCGATACAGTAAACAATGAAATGTTTTTGTTGTCGTTTTGCTTTGTTATTGCATGTTAAGAACAATTCTCCGTTAGTTTGATGGGCCGATTGATATGAATGTAAGAACGGTGTACACATCTGGCTAAAAAATACACTTGCATGTAGAATGGGATTTATCGCCCAATTTCAACAACTTAGACACCATTACAAGGTGTATAACTTTCGAGGAACATGTTTGACACCTTTCTTCGTTAAACAGTTACAGCCATTCTAACAATTCCGAACAGCGTTATGAGTCTGACCGAACGCGACATGCGACAATTGTCAGATTGTGTGGTCTGAAAACCAAAATTTCTTCGAAACATTTCATTCATTTATCGTTAACCAAAAAGATATGTAACGATCAAATACACCTTTCAGGTTTGTATTAGTATTCCAATACATAACTCTTCGAACCGAATGTAGACCCCTCCCTTTCCCCTGTCGCGCGCTGCATAATTTACGCGTATCACTTTTGTGGGGTTAGGGGTCTTTTTCGGCCCATCTTCTGGGGTGAAATTCACATGAAAAATGTTTAACTTATATAAGGGGTACTTTTCGAATAATTTGTGATGAGTAACTATAGACAGTTGAAATAGGGCCGATTTTGTGGAAAACGTCCGGAATGTCCACGAGATAGGGGTAAACAAATTGACATCATTACCAGATGTCGGGGTGTGTTTAAAAATTTATGGGAGGATAAATCTGTTAAAATGTACATTTTGGGCACGGGCCTGCCCTGATATGGCAAGTGGGAAGGGGGATGGATTATAGGTCTACAGCAATTAATACTGTAAGACTAATAAACCTTACTCTACACTATGTGTCAAATCTACAATAAAACTAAAATAAAACAAAACCTGAATTCCTCACCTCAGTAATTAACATATTCCTCATAACAAGGAGGAATAGAAGTGTATAGTTGTATTATTATTACTTACGTTATCTCCCTCGTCGTGGTTATGGATTGACACGCATTCACAATGCGTATCAAGAACGACTCCCCGAAGTCTAGGTACCATAATCTGAGCTTCTTCAGTCTCGTGAACCGGCCTCCCTCCAACCCATCGGCCAACCCTGACACAGTCTCAGGGGACGAACTCTCGACGTCCAATTCCTCGATGTGACAGAGGGCGAGGTTGGCCCACAACCGACTGGTCAGACTGGCCGATAGGTGGATGCGGTAAATGACTACCTCGGTGATCTACGTAATGGGGAGAAGAAAGGAAACACAACGACATGTTAATGATATGAAACAATTCATGTTTGAGAGGGGAAGCCAGGATTGGAATTAGTCAAAGAGAATTATTACACAGCAAATATGCAAATGCTGTCCAAATTAATTCTGTTCCATTTGATGTATCTATATCAACAAGCCTGTTATGTATGTACATTTTTTTCGTCACACATGTATTTGTTTTTTTTTTTCAAATTGTATTTGTGTTGTTCTAATATATTTAACGTTTAATGGTCCACTGTTTTTAATGATGGAACGAATAAAGTTGAATTTGATTTGATATTACCCAGTGCAAGGCCCTTTTTGTAATTGTACCTGTGGTTTATAATTGCAAAAAAATGGCATCTTGTAAACAAGATGATTGTAATTTTGTGCTGTGATATTTCTAAACGCATCATTGCAAAGTAATTGCGTCTCTTAGAACAAAAACTTCTGCAACCTTGTTTTGTCTGATGATGTAAAAGATAAAGGGATACATTAAATATATACACTATTAGATTCACCTAGAAAACAAATGTATATTTTGGGAGGTTAGTTTCATTGATTCAATTTCCAACTTGTCATTTTCATGACTGGACATGGCGAAGTTTTTATAGGTTCTCTTTGTGTAGCGGAATATTATGACACGTTGCCATAGTCCGGTTGAATGAGAGCCACAAATCTCTATCTTAAATTCGGCCAAGTCGTAAAACAAAGAAGTATTGTACGCAGCAAAACAGCAAATTGTTAATCACATCACGTTATAAATGAAATTATATTATTGGATAGTTCAACGACAGTCACATTCACTGGGTAAAATTCAGGCGAATGGGGGATATATCCTCCCCACTTGTCGGGGAGGGGAGGGAGTAGTTGGCCTGTTCACATACCCCTAAACTTTTCCAGAAAGATTACTACTTTTTATAATCAAATAAATCATTGACAGCATACCAGTGAGAATTTCTCCTCAAATGCCGTTGAAATGCTTGAGACTGTTGAAGTTAATTCCCCAAAACGCAAAATCTGCTCTGTCGCAGTGTCCCTTCACTTGCATTCTGTCAATAAGTTCAACGTAATTTCTGAAAATACCTGCGTAGGACTTTGTATTATACTTCTAAACTTATCAACTGCTTGAAAGCACTGGCTTATCGGGGAGGGGGCCGGGGGGGGGGGGGGTCCACCACTTTTTTCGGGAGGGAAGGGGTGTTGTCTACAAATAGTTGCAGGCCTATACCTCTTATTTTCAAGTAAAATATTTTCAGTTATTGATACAGATTATAAAATTAATGCCTTAAAATACTCAAAATATTACTATCTGAATTTCTCGATGTTTCCGATTTTATACACGTACGCCTGTCCATTCCTAACGTGCTTTCCATCGATTCAAAGAAGGCATTGTATCAACGCCAAATGAAGCACAAGGTAGGCTGATGAAATATGGTATTACAAAACACTGTCAAAAATAAACTCAGATATTATTACCTGAGGACACAAAGAGCCCATCCGTCACATTACAGCATATATTGAGTTGACAGTCTAATTTTGTTTCAAATGGTCTGGAGTTTTTATTCAGAATTTTGCTAACGTGTCAACTCTCATTTTTGAGAGGGGGAGGGGAATTATTCAAAATCAAGTGCTGTGGGGGAAGGGTGGGGAAGAGGATGGGATAATGTTTCCAGATTTACGCTCACGGTCACATTAAATCCCGGTTAGGATCGACCCCGCTTTTAATTACCTTATTTATTCAAATAACTTATTTATCTCTTTTTTAGGGGGGGGGGATTATTCAAAATCGTGTGCTCAGGGGGTTAGGTTGGAGAAGAAGATGAGATAACTGCGTCATGGGTATATGGGAAATAGTAATTAAAGTCGCTTTCCTCGTCCCCGTCATTCAATAACAACAACAACAACAAATAGTAATCATCATCATCATCATCATCATCATCATCATCGTCATCATCATCATCATCATCATCATCATCGTCATCACCATCATCATCATCGTCATCATCATTGTCCCGCTCGACTAACTCATCAACTCAAGGGGAGGAGGCTCAAGGCCGGGGGGTATGACGTACGTCACGTATCGCTGACAAACGACGCAAAGTTTGAAGAGAACAAAAAAAGCTAATAGGCCAACATTCCCGCCATCAGCGATGATCGTCTGGAGAGATAATGTGAGAGGCGGTGGGGTGGGGTGGAAGGTTGGAAGAATTGAATGAGGGGATAATACTGTCGATTAACTGGTGGACTGAAACTGGAAGCATACGGAATTAGGTAGGTATATTTCAATAATGACAACATTGGTCGGAATTTGGAAGAGTTTTTTTAATTGAGCAATCAAAAAAAAAAAACCTCTCTGACAACGACATAAATAGAAAATTAATACGCAATCGATGATTCTTTATTCAGTGATTTTACAAACCATGCTCACGCGAGCCTTATACAGGTTTTAGGCCATTTTGAGCATTTTCGTACGAGTGCGTGTAGAAACGCGTCTGGGTTTAGCTAACACATCCCCTTTCTTGAGCAAAGATCTCCCTTTTTCGATGGTTTTAATTGTCAGCCTGAATTTCTCATCCCTTAGAACCTGTTTCAGACCATCTGGACCTGAATTGACGCCTACACGCCCGAAAACTGGAAAACGTGTGCGCACCTGTGATATAGATTAAACGTGCCTATTTTAAATCAGCAACAACAAGTCTACATGTAACTCTTTTGAATGACCAATAAGCCTTCTTTATATTGCTTACAGCTTTTGAGGTGTAGATATGATTCCATGCATAATTTTTGTTCGATCTGAATTACTGTGACATCATCTGTTACGTCATCCAGAAAAACTGAATTATAAGGAAGGTAACCAGCACACAGTATCTTCTATGCGTGCACGTCATGACAGACTCTATCGCGCTTGAAATGTTGAAATCTGGGATTGATAAATTCCCGTGAAGGACAGCTTTAAAACTGAGAACAATCATATAGACTGGTTGTGAAATTCTCTTTGAACTCATGACTAACTTCATTGATCAAAGTGTACACGGGTATAAACTCATTCGTCTCAGTGACGAATTTAATAATCTTTATTATTATTATTATTATTATTAATGTTGTTGTTGTTTTATTATTATTATTATTATTATTATTATTATTATTATTATTAATGTTGTTGTTGTTTTTTTATTATTATTATTATTATTATTATTTTAATTACATATCAACATATGATTGATTACTTTTATCATAGTTATTATTTCTTCTACTTCTTATTTGTTGTTATTGTAGTTGCTTATTCTAATTCAATTTATTACGTTCATTATTATCATTAATGTTACTATTCATAGTCAGTCCTCGGATAGGGTTATTGTGGGTTTGTTGTTGTTGGTTTTGTTATTAACATCATGTCAGTCTGCATAAAATAAATACCTTTTCTTTCACGAGACGAGGAAGTCTCTCTATCCCCAGTACTGTTCTGACTGAAGCTCTGTAGAGATCCAACCTTCCTTTTTCGAAACATACTAGAAGAGTCTGCGTCATGTCGTCATCACACGTCGCAGATTCACTCAAGCAGTCGAGGATGAATGCAAACTTGTTCGTATGGTAGTTCCAGTGAAGCCCGTTGATATGCTGCAAGATTGCTATGCGGGTACGTGTATCGTTGGGTGACCCGGAGACGAATCGGAAGATATTCTCGAATTCCATGGTTTTATAGGTGCTGTTTAGTTGTTGTAGTTCGGTTTGTAGCTGTTCTAATGATAAGCTGGACAGGTACTTGCTGGCGCAGTATTCCTGGCCCAGCTTATGGAAGAACTCTACGTCCGATCTTGATGACCTTCCCTGTTCGTCGAAGTGCCGCAGTGTAACCCTCTGCTCAGAGATCAGGCCAAGCTTGAGGCCAGCAGCCAAGTGGTCTGGGATATTCTGGAATTCTTCACCATCAAACACGATCTTCCTGTTATCAGCCAGCAACCCTCTGAATGCAACCTCGCCGAGGTTTTGAAGAAGGATGTTGATGTCGGGTAAGATGGTCCCGAAATTCTTCTTTGAATGCTCCAGCATAAAAAGAATGATTCCCTCAAACAAGGAAGACAGGGTAGACACATTAGTAAGCCTGCCCCCCTCCCATAGACAACATATCATTGTGCAGAAAAGCGGTACAATAAGTAAGCCACTGATAAAATCGTTGCCTTGTAGGTATGAACGCAACGCATTCCCTTCTCCAGGGTCAGCAGTGAAATATCGTTGTATGTATTTCGAGGAATCCTCTTCAGTGTATCCCTCTATGTCCATAAATGCATAGCTGCGGCGGAGATCTTCCGAATCCTCAAAGGTCTGGGTCAGGAAAGGTCTACTGGTTACAAGCGTGCGACATTTTTTCAGTTGTTTACGCCGTAAGATGGGAATGACATTACTTGGGACCTCTTCTGAAGTAATGCTCTCAGCGTACTCATCCAGCCCATCAAACATAAGGATGCAGTCCTCTTGATGGGTGTAGATGAATTGCTCTATAGACTCGGGAGTTGCCTCCTTCCTATCCGGAAGCAACTGTGATTTTATTGCTTTTCCCAGCGATGTGTCTTGATCCATTTGCCTCATTTTAAGGACAAACAGAAGGGGGACATCTTTCAATGGAGAAGTAGCTTTACCTGTTGCCCAGTCATATGCCATCTTCAAAACAGACGTAGTTTTGCCATGACCAGCTGGGGCAAATATCGCAATTCTACTCGGCAACTTGCCCCTTATTGTAGTGCTGAAAATATCGTCGATGGAATTTTCCAACCGGATTTTCTGGCATTCCCTCTTACTCCGGCCAGGCACATCTTCTTTGCGCATAGTAACGACGGTGTAAAGGTCATCCATATTTGCAAAGTCCCGTTTGTCCCAGGGCCGTGGCTGAATGACACACATCTCCTCCTCATAGACTTCGATGAGTGCTTGCCGAAGTTGGTCTACGCTGAGTGTATCTGTTTAGTATAAAGGCAAATTTGGAAATAATCATAGTAATCTAATAAAGCTGTATTAGTTGGTAGTCAAGTTGTCGTCGTAGTAAAGTTGGTTGTTTAGTGGTAGTCGTATAGTAGCAGTTGTATTAGTAGAAGTTGTATTAGAAGAAGTTGTATTAGTAGTAGTTGTACTCATGGTAGTAATGGTAGTAATAATATAAACAATATGACAATAATAATGAACTACTATCATTATTATTAGTAGAAGTAGAAGAAGTAGAAGTAGAAGTAGTAGTAGTAATAGTAGTAGTAGTAGTAGTTGTTGTATTGTTACTATCATTAATACTACGATAATCATTATCATTGAACTGTAAAATAATACGTAACTATAAATTCATCTCACGAAAAATGTGTTTTAAATCTCTGCAGTAGTAGTAAAAGTAATAGTGGTGGTAGTAGTAGTAGAAGTAGTAGTAGTAGTAGTAGTAGTAGTGGTAATTGCAGTAGTTGCAGTAGTGGTAATAGTAGCAATAGTGGTAGTAGTAACAATAATTGTATCAGTAGTATTATGAGAAGTAGCAGTAGTATAGAAGTAGTAGTAGTAGTAGTAGTAGTAGTATAGTAGTAAAAGCAGTAGTAGTAGTGGCAGCATTAGCATGAGTTGTAGTAGCAGTAGCAGTATTACTAATTGTAGTAGTAGTGGCAGTATAGTAGCCGAAATTATAGCCGTAATTGCAATGGAGATAGTAATAGCAGAAGTAGTAGTAGTAGTAGTAGTAGTAGTGTAGTAGTAGTAGTAATGTAGTTAGTATAAACAGTAGTAGGTAAGTAATCAGGTGAAGTAGTTGATCGTGTTTTTCGCGCAATTGATGCATGGCAAGGCAAGTCATTGATTTACCTTCAAGTACTAGTGTAGTACATATCTGTTGTTTTCTAGTGATAGAACAAGTGAATCATGGGGAGGGGAAAAGAAGGAAAAGAAGAGAAGATGATGAGATTTTTGATGAATGAAAGAAAGGCGATAATAAGAATTATGGAATGTTGTACTGATGAATGTGAAATATTTAATAAGTGATGATAAAATCTTTACTCCATATTACTCATACTACAACCTGTATATACAGGGTGCCGCCAGACAGAATGCTACGAGATATAATCGCCAATTTCTCAAACCAGATTATTGCAAAATGTCATTAATTTTATTTTCGTTGGTTTAGAACTGTTCTTTTTCCAATAAAATCGAACAAGATCATTGATTTTGAAGTAAGGCGTTTGATTCTACGGCATTTTAGGAAGGCAATGCAATTTCGCCAAATCGCACAATTTTTCTAAGCAGGCGCGGTCATCAAGAACGCCTCTAGATATTGTGGCCTTCCGACTTGCCGATGCCAGCCCACATATACCAGTACAACGGCGATCGGAACAATGGTGGTTACATAGCCATCGTCTTCTTATGAAAGCAAGGGCATTCCAGGCTTTCATAAGAAGACGATGCTAGCTACATCTCCATTGTCTGGAGTTTGTCTGGTATGTGGGCTGGCATGGCAAGTCGGAGGCCACAATATCTAGCCGTTCTGATGACCGCCGCTGTAGAAAAATTGGCGAATTTGGGAAATTGCATTGCCTCCTAAAAATGGCCCTAGAATCAACACACCTTACTCAAAATCAATGATCTTGGTATCATTTTATTGGAAAAAGAATGTTCTAACCAACAAAGTAAAAATTAATGACATTTTGCCAATAATGGTGAAGAAATTAGCGATTATACTCGTAGCATTCTTTCTGGGCCACCCTGTATATTTATATCAATTTGTTACATATTGACCTTTACCGTTTGATGAAGTTCCACCTGATTCAACGTTTTGAATCTTGGATTTTTTTAATTTCTTCTTGGGTGATGACATCATTTCTGTAAGATAACAATCAAGTGTTACAATTTATTATTATTATTATTATTATTATTATTATTATTATTATTATTATTATTATTATTATTATTATTATTATTATTATTATTACTATTATTATTATTACTATCATTATTGTTATTATAATTATTATTATTAATATCATTATTATTATTATTATTGAATAAATAGTAATCTTTACTACACCACGCACTTATAGTACTATGACTGCCACTATGTATTTATATCAACATATTACAGACCTTTGCCTTTTGATGAAGTTCCACCTGATTCAACGTTTTGAGCCCTGGATCTTTTGAATTTCTTCGTGGGTGATGACAACATTTCTGTAAGATAACAATTAAGTGTTACAATTTATTATTATTATTATTATTATTATTGTTATTATTATTATTATTATTATTATTATTATTATTATTATTACATGCATTATTATTATTATTATTATTATTATTGTTATTGTTGTTGTTGTTGTTATTATTATTACTATTATTATTATTATTATTATTATTATTATTATTATCATTACTATTATTATTATTATTAAATAAATA